>PVJA010001476.1:23714-113911 GCA_004027025.1 Myocastor coypus | reverse complement strand
AATTCAAAGTCTCCCAGGTAGGTATGGCTTGGATCTGGCTACTGAGCTCCACTTCTTCCTGCTGCAGCCCTTGGAAGAGAACCTGTTGTGCTACTCTGGCAAGATGTTCTGTTCCTGGATTAGCAGAGTGGGTCTTTTATCTAGTCTCTCTACAGGGAGTTCTGTGGCATTTTTCCACACTTGGTGAACTGGGCCTGGTTGTTGGGCCAAATGAGTTTCTGGGGGACCCAGGGTGGTCTCACTCACATGCTATGACTGGCTCCTGAGTCAAATGAGTTTCCTGTGGGCCCAGGGCGGTCTCCTTCCCACACTGGGCCTACTTGCTGGGTCGAGTGAGTTTCCCACTGGCCCAGCTCATCCCACTCACATGCTGGACCTGGTTGTTGGGTGGAATGAATTTTTGGAGGGCCTAGAGAGGTCTCACTTACATCATGGGCTTTGTTGCTGAGTCAAATGAGTCCTTCCTGTTGTTGGTTTTGTAGGCTGAGTTTATTTTAGAGTTTCAGAAGTATATGTCAACACATAGCTAGATTTTCTGGCCTGGACAGTTTGTCCTTTACTATCCTGTTTGCTTTATCACTTACACTGTTAATTGACATACAGCTTCTCTTTTTTAGCATTGCAGTGCAAGCACGTTTCTCCACCTGGTCCTGCTCTGATGCTGACCTTTAAACTTCTAAAGGTCACTGTAATGGACTTTTCCTGCCACTGTAAAAGAACTAGAAAAATCCACATATGGATTTACTTTCCTCTTTATTTCTAGACAATGGGAAATTGACATTGGGGTAGTTTTATTTTAGGTACTGATTTTCAGTGCAGCTGGAAAAATTTTCCAGTTTATATGATTACTTGTACTTCACCACCAGATAGTGTATTGTCACTGTAAGGAAGTCTTCAATGTGGTCACTCATTCTTCACTCAACATACAGCATATGTGTCAGCTTTCTTTATTAGAGCTTAGTTAGGAGATTTCGATATTATGTATTTTTGTGTGCTTAGCTTCCCTTTGTTTGTAGTGAGAATTATAGACATGTGTCATGGACCATGCCAGTCCCCAGATTGATTGTCATTTGAAAGAGTGTTTATCAAAATGTGTTACATGTCACTGAAATACACTAAGATCATTGAAGATATTTTTAGGGACATGCTTTTTTTTTTGGGGGGGGGGTTCATTATTTCCAACTTCTCAAAAACTTTAAAACAATAATGAGTAGGAATGGAGTATATAATGTTTCAAAAACTTCTTTGAATATAGATTTATAATAAGGAAGAATTTGAAATGAGTCTTCACCACAATGATGAAATGGAAAATTATATAGAATATTTATATTTGTATGCAAGAGTTTATAAAGACAATTTGCTTACCTTGGTCTTCCTCTCTCTAGCAAATAAGGCTAAATTAATAAGAAACATTCCAGGATCATTTATGTTTGTCCATAGAGGCATTTAAAATTGGAAAAATTCAATGAGAGTCCCCATGGAAGCAAAATCTTTTAGGAATGTTAAAGTAAGTATGTCTAGGAAACACAGCTAAAAGATCAAGTAAAATAGTGTTCCCCTCACTTAAAAATTGCATATGACTGTGTTAAAAGGAATCACAGAAGCTTCATGATTAGAATCTCTTTGGAAGGTTAGTGAAAAATTGAATTGAAATTGGGTGTCACTATGAGCTTGCTGAAAACTGAGGATGTGCAGCTACTTTGGTTGGCATCTGTTTATATGGATTCTTTACTGTCCTCTGCTGCTTAGTGAGCTTTGCGATACTTTGTGCTTGCATCATGGCCTTCATTTAAGGACTTTTATTTGATGATGGAGGACTCTAAATGTAATGTAAAATATTTATGTTATGTATGTATCCAAATATGAAAGAGCCTGCATAAGAAACTATATGTGTGCTCATCTTTCCATCTGAATATTCAAAGTACTGTAATAGAGCATGTTTCCATATTCACCTTAATTGATAAAACCTTTGAAAATAATATAACTGTTGTACATAGATTTACTTTAGAAATTCTCAGATGAAGCTATCTTGATCTCTCAGGCACAAATAAAAAAACTTGTTAATGTTTGGGAAGAGGAGTGACTTGTAAACAAATTGAAGAATGTGAAACTGACCCAGGTTTTAAAATTAGTTAAGTTCAAATGCATGTCCTTACATTAAACTAAAAAGAATTAGCTCAGTAGTAATACACTGTGACCTGGGCATCATTGATAAGCATCATGGAGAAGAAAGTTAAGACTCATTTGAAGAAGTCACTCTTGTTTTTGGATTGGGTCTTTGAATTTTGGAGGTCTGATATTTTTTAATTCTTTATATGTTCTACAGAAAAATCTTTCTATGTGGGGCAGCCATCTATAATTTCTTTCCAATTCATGGATTTTTGTTTTACTCTGTTGGCAATTATTTTTTGATGTGCAGAAACTTTTCAAAAAGATGAGATCCCAATTGTTGATTCTTTGAAATATTTCCTGTGCAGTTTGATTTTTGTTCATCAACTCTCTACCTACCCCTATGTCTTTAAGATTTCTACTTACTTTCTCCTCCAAAAGATTTAGAGTTTCAGTTTTAATATTGGATCCATTTTGACTTTAGTTTAGTGCATGATGATAAACATTGATCTAATTCTAGCCTTTGGCCTGTGGAAACTCAGTTTTCCCATCATATTTATTGAAGAAGCTCTCTTTCTTCCAGTGAATGTGTTTGGTCTCTTTGTCGAAGATACAGTGGCTTAGTGTGTTTGTAGTTTTGTCTGCATCTTCTAATCTTTTCCATTAATCCTCAGGTCTATATTTTGCTATATCATGCTGCTTTTATTATGCTAGGTTTATAGTATAATTTGAAGTCAGGGATTGAGATATCTCCTGTCTTTTCTTTATAGTGCAGGATTGCTTTTGCTCTTATGTGACTTTTTTTGGCTCCAGATGAATTTTAGAAATATTTTCTATAGACCCATAAGGGATGTTGATATTTTAATTGGAATTGAATTGAATCTGTTTAACAATTTTGGGAGTATGGCCATTTTCACAGTGTTGGCTCTTTTATTCAAAAGCAAGGAATATCTTTCAATTTTCAAAAATCTTCAGTTAATTTTTTTCAGAGTACAATAATTTTCACTGTATAAATTGTTTACTTCTTTTGTTAGATTGATTCAGAAGTA
Source organism: Myocastor coypus (assembly GCA_004027025.1). NCBI lineage: Eukaryota > Metazoa > Chordata > Mammalia > Rodentia > Myocastoridae > Myocastor > Myocastor coypus. The sequence goes on along the minus strand of PVJA010001476.1, from coordinate 110,753 downwards.
TTTCATTTTTTGTGGTGTTACTGTGAAAGATATGGGCTCCCTAATTTCTCTCTCAGTGCATTTGTGGTTTGTGTACAGAAATGCTATTGATTTTCGTGTGTTGATTTTTTATGCTGCTATGTGTTATGGTTTATGTCTAGTTGTCCCCCCAAAGCCTCATGTAATCATGAGGCGGGGACTTCTAGAGTCGGAGATTCGACTCATGATCCACCGGGATTATGTGTTTTAGCACTGATGGGGTTATTAGTCTGAGTATGGCTGGGATTATGGGTGTGTCCTAAGGTGGATAGGCTGAGGCAGAGAGTCTGATGTAATATAAAGAGAGACAGAGAGACAGACCCCTGCTGTTGCTCTGCTGTCCCAGTTGGTTGGCTGCCTCTGTCACCACTTTGTTGCTGCTCTGCCTCCATGAACTGCATCCTCTCTGCCCTGTTCCACTTATAGCCTTGGGCCAGCCAAATATGGACTGAAACCTCCACAAACTGTGAGTTGAATAAACCTTTCCTTCCTTCATTTTGAGTGTCAAGTATTTGTTCCAGAAATGAGTAAAAAGTAACTAAGACACTATGTTACTGAACTTAATTATTAAATCTATATGTGTCTTGGTACAGTTCTACAGTCTTCTATGTAAAGTATCATGTCATCTTCAAATAATGACAGTTTTACTTCTTCCTTTCTCATTATCATTTCTTTCATTTTTTTCTCTTCTCTAATTGCTCTGAATTATGTTTCCAGAACTTTAGTGAGTAGGAGCACCCACAGTGGGCATCCTTGTCTTTTAAAAAAATTGTTAATTTATTTGATACATGGTCTTGCTATGCAGTTCAGCCTCTTAGAAATTCTCCTGCCTGAGCCTACCCAGTGCTGGTAGTAAAAGTGTACACCACCATGCCCAGTTTTGAGGCCAGCATAGCTCACCTGGTGTTTTGTGGTGGCATGGTATGTGGTACTGGGAATCAAACTCAGGTCCTTGCACTTCCTAGACAGGTGCTTAGGCAGCTGAGCTATCTCCACAGCCTAGTATGCTTGTCTTGTTCCTGATTTAAATTTAAGACTTTCAGTTTTTGCCTATTTAGTATGATGTTGGCTGTTGGTTTGTCATAGATGGTTTTTATCAGGTGGAGTAAAAGGACATTTATTCTGATTTTTTGTAGGGTTTATTTTTCTCCATGATTGAGTGTTGGGTTTTGTTAAAACCTTTTTCTGCATCTATTGGGATGATCATGTGGTTTTTCTGTATGGCTTTATTGACATGGTATATTACATTTATTGATCTGTGTATACTGAACCATTCCTGCATTTCTGAGATGAATGTCACTTGATGATGATCTATAATCTTCTTGATAATTTGCTAAATTTTCCTAGCTAGCATTTTTTTGAGGATTTTTGCATATATGTTCATCAGGAGACTGGCCTGTAGTTCTCTTTTTTGGTTGGGTCTTTCTCTGGTTTTGGAATTAGAATAATAATTGCCTCCAGGAATGAGTTTGGGAGAATTGCTTCCCTTTCAACTTCATTGAAGAGTTTGAGAAGAGTTAGCATTGAATCTTTTTATATTTATTATAGAATTCAGCTGTGAATCCATCAGGACATGGGCTTTCTTTCTTAGTAGGGTTTTCATTATGTTTTCAATTTCATTCACTGATATTAAGTTATTAGGAATGTTTTATTTTTATTTTAAAATCTTTTATTAATTTATTTGGCACAGGGTCTCACTACACAGTTAGACCTCTTAGTGATCCTTCTGTTTTCAGCCTCCCCAGTGATGAGATTACCAGCAAGCATTACCATGCCTGGACTTGGTTGCCCACTCAGAGAACCCAGGGATTGGGCCAGTGTGGCATTTGGGACCAACGCAGCATCCACAACTAGGGATTGAACCTTGGTCTGTGTGCTTGCCTAAACAGGTGCTTAGTCTACTGAGATATCTTGCCAGCTTCTATTCAGAAGTTTTATATCTTTCTGATTCAGTTGCTATTTTTTATATATATATCTAGGAAACTGTCCACTTCTGTGTTTTCTGTACTATGATAATAAAGATTTTGAAAGTAGATATTGATGATCTTCTGAATTTCTATAGGGTCAGTAGTGAATTTACCCTTTTCATTGCTCATTACATGAATTTGAGTTTTTTCTTTCCAGTTTTTCTTAAGGTTTCATAGGGATTTATTAATTTTATTTATCCTTTCAATTCATTAATTCTTTGTATTGTTTTCTTCATCCTCATTTCATTTCTTTCTGCTTTGATCTTTATAATTTCCTGCCTTTTCTTGGCTTCTTTAGGTTTGACTTGCTCTTCTTTTCTAGGAACTTGAGGTGAAGTATAAAATTGTTCATTTGGTCTCATTATGTTTTGATCATGTGAGAAATTACTATAAATTTCCCTCTTAAGAAATCTTTTATTCCATCCCACAGGTTTTGTTAAATTGTATTTGCATTTTTAAAATTGTAAATATTGTTTAATTTCATGAATGACTCCTTGATTGTTCAGGATGTAATTATTTAGTATGCACCTATTTAAGGAGATTTTACTATTTCTTTTATCAATAATTTCCAGTTTCATTGCACTATGGTCAGATAATATGCATGGCATAATTTTTATTTTTAGTATTAGTAACATCAAGGATAGATTCTTTAGATTTAATCTAATTTTAATTTGAAGAGTAAAAACAAAAGCAAGAACAAAAACGAGGACCAAAGACAGAAACAGGGTAACATACAACTCATATGTTACAGATTTTCAAAACAAGAGTAGCTGATTAACCATTGTTGATGTATTATATACTTTTATCATTAATGTTGCTCATATTAACAGATACAATTATTTAAGGTTGAATATTACCACTTGCTTTCAAGAAATCTTTAGTATTTGTTATTGCCTCCCCTTTTTTTGTTCTCTTACCTTTAAAAAATTATTTTAAAGAGAGTATAGTAATAATTGATGTGAATGTAGAAAAGGGATGCAACTAGAAGATCAAGATGACAGCCATTCATGCATGGCTTTTGCATTACACATTGCTGTTCTTAATGTAGTTGCTTAGATGCAGATATCAGGATATAGAGTTAGTTAAGTAACATGATAAATATAAGTCAATACATGTAAATTAGAACTATCAATGTAAATGAACTCAATTCATCAATCAAAAGAAATATGTTGGCAGAGTGGATTAAGAAACAAAATCCAAAAATATGCTGTACACAAAAAACCCCAGTATTTAATTCATAGGCTGAAAGCCAAAGGATGAAAAATAACACTGCATGCCTCAGGACCTCAGAAAAAAGCAAGGGGAGCAATCCTGTTCTCTGAGAATGTGAGCTTTAGGCCAAAAATGCATGGGATAATTTCGATTTCTTTGCATTTGCCTAAGCATGCTCTATGAGGTAGCATATGGTCTGTTTTGGAACATGTCCTGTGTACATCTGCGAGGAACATGCATTCTCAGGTTGTTGTATAGAATACTCAGTAAAGGTCTACTAAGTCCATTTCTTCACAAGTTTGAAGTTTGGTTTAGTTCTTTTATTTGTTGGCTGATTATTTGCATATCAACTATCTCCTTGTGTCAAGGAGATGTTAAAGTCTCCTAGTACAACTGTTATTGATCATTTGATTTTTTATATTTGTTAAAATTTGTCTTATATAGTTGGGTCCTTCTATGTGAGATGTGTGCATACTTATGGTTGTTAACTCTTCCCCTTGCAGTTTTCTCCCTAACAAGTCTGTGGCATCTTATTTGCCTTTTTTTTTTAATCTCTTGGTTTAAAGTTGACAATGTCAGTAATGAGAATAAGTACCTCTGATTGTATCTAGGTTCCTGTCTCTTAGAGTATAGTTTTCCATCATTTAACTTTCAGTCTATTAGTTGGTATTTCAGTTAAATGTGTTTCTTTATACAGCATATTGTTGCATTTTGTTTCTTGATCTACTCTGTGAGTTTGCTTCTTTGATGATGAATTAAGGCCATTTACACTGATAGATATAGCTGATATGTATTGGCTTGTCTTTGTCATGTTATTTTCCTACCATGGGATCCCTATTATCCAACCTCTGTATAATTGTTTGCTCTGCTTTTGGTAGCTTTTTTCTGTTGTTGTCTTGACATTGTGATCATTTTTGTCTCTTTCTAAAATATATGTCAGTACTTTTCATAGGTTTGGGTTGGTTGTCATGAATTTCTACACTCAGTCTTTGTCATGAAAGTATATTATCTTCCATTAAATTTGATACATAGTTTCACATGGTGAATTAATCTGGATGTTGTTGGTTGTTTTCTTTCATGTCCTGAAATATTTCACTCCAGGCACTTTATGATTTCATGGTTTATGTTGAGAAATCTTCCATGACTCTGATAGGCTTTACATTGTATGTAATCTGTTTTGTTTTTCTCTAACAGCTTTTAATGGGTTTTTTTTTTTGATGAATTTCTAGGACCTTGATTATTGTGTGTTGGATTTATTTAGATTATGGCTAGCTGGAGTTCTATATGCCTCACTTTGCTATATGTCAGATTCTTTTCCTTTGTTTGGAAAGTTTTCTGCTAGTACTGCTGCAGTATTTTTATGCCATTTGTGCCGACTCTAGTCTTTACATTGATACCTATTATTCTTATGTTATTTTTCTTTGCATTATCTTGCAGCATGTGCATTGTTATTTCCCAGTTCCTTGTTATTTTGGAGAGATCTCTCCTTTTGTGTTCACTAGCTGTAATGCTACCATCAAAGTCTGAAATTCTATCATTTGTTTTGTTCAAGTCATTTTGCCAGCTTTCAGTGGAATTCTCTATGTTCTGGACATCTGTTTGAATAAGTTTCATACATGCTAGATCCTTCCTGTATTATTTATTGAATGTTCCCATCATTCTCCTATTTCCTTTTGTTTTTTAGTCTATGTCTTCTTTAGATGTACTAATTCTTTGGTGATTGTTATTTTCTTTTCTTTTTAACCAGAGAGATTATGCCTGATTTGCTTAACTTCATAGCCTGATGGAGTTTTTTTTTTTTTTTTTTTTCCTTCAGTTGCTATCATTTCTGCAATTCAAATTGGGACTTACAACTTTTCCTAATGACTTTGTCCCCTGGACTTCTCTTGGGTGGGCTGGTGATTTGAGATTGCATTTTGCTCCTTCTTTTTGATATTTTTCAATCTCCCAATGTTTATCATGACTTTGTCACAATAGTAGGGGTGTGGGATGCAGATGAACAAGGCTCCCATGAGAGAGGGAGGGTAGGATAGCCTCACCAAAGCTCTTGCTGTGTGGGGTTTAGTGTGGCTTCCACTTCAGTGAGGGTGGGGGCAAGCCTCAGCTCAAGAAGTATCTGATGAGGAGGAGGGCAGACTGAAGCTCTGCAAGGCTCTCTTGATGGTGGGTGGGTGGGTGCAGGACAGGACTTGCCAAACCTCATGCTACTGGTGGGACAGGCAGCCCCAGATCAGTATAGCTAGGGCAATGCAATGGGGGAAGAGATGGTCACAGTTCAGCCGAGTTCTGATGATGCTGGTGGGAGGTGGTGGGGCAGGGCAGGTTCCTGCAACTGTCATGGGAGCACCTGACTTCTATGATGGTGGAAGAAGGAGCTGTATCTCAGCCAAGCTCTGGCAAAGGTGGAGGGCAGGTCCCACAAATGCCTGTATTTGTCCTCTGTGTGCTCAATGTCCTTGGTAGAAGAAGCGGATGCAGCTCAGCTGAACACCCAGGAGGGTAGGCCAGTTGCATTCCAGTTTTTGAATTGATTACCAATAAGCTTTTCACTGTAGAACCAGGTTCTAGGATGTACATATTTTGCAAATATCTTTAAGGTCATTATTTGTTTTGATATGTCTGGCACGAGCCTGGATTGCACTTATTGCTACTAATTTTGATTGTTAGTATTCTTAATTGTAACTATTAACAGGACCCTGTTTTATTATCAAATGTGACTTAGTTTGAATAACTAATAATATTCTTTCTTAATTAAAGTAAAAGAGTGTGGGACTTAGCACTAGACCAATGTAGGTCTTAATTGTAGCTCTGATGTAGATGGTGAGTACTGGTTCCACAATGTCTTTAAACTGTGGTTTTTTTACAGTCAAACGGAGGCAATAAGTTTTTCAGAAATTGCTGAAAGCTTAAATGAATATAAAATACAAAGCCAAAAAACTTGCAAATGGTAGGTACTAATAAATCACAGTTATTTTTGCTGTTATAGTTGGTATTTTTTATTCAACAAGTTAACAAAATTTCCAGGCAAGGAATGATAATTGCAGTAGTGTTTAGTTATTCTATTTCCAGGATATATGATATGGTAGGAAGCTTAAGAGAAGAGAATAGTGCCCTTCTTCAGGGCCTGGCCTGGCAGAATCGAAGGGTGGTAGTTAGAGACCAAGGAGTTTGTTCAGAGAGTGCACAGTCTTTCCTGTTTTGGAATATGAAGTTAGCTTGTGTGCTTTAGACTGGGAAATTGAGAAAATTAAATTCCAAAGGGAGTACCTAGCTGCTCTATGGATATCAGTAGGCCCAAAAATGGGTATTCAGTGCAATAGGTGTCATTTAGATTATCATGAGAAAAGGAGAAAGAAAGAAAATTCAACTCATGAGCGCAGAGAGATGAAGTGATTGGTTTGTAGTCCTAGGTATACCATAAACAGCCCCACATGGGAAAATATAAATGAAGAATGTCTGAAAAGAGAAACTTCTATCAAAGAATGATGATAAACTCTGTAGGGATCACAAGCAGTCTATCCACATACAGGACAGAGAAAGATGCTCCTGCAGGAAAGTATGTGCTGACTTGGTTAAACAGAAAGAAAAAGAAAAAGCAGAGAAAGGGAAAGTCTCTTTAGCCATAGCTTATGCTCAGAGAGAATTAGAAATTCTTAAAGTTGTTCCAGTAGGAAAGAAAAAAAAATGTGGAAAAGTACAGTCCCTGCAGTCTGCTTTGCTGATGATAGCTTCTTGAGAAAAGCACCCAGGTGTGAAACTCGCATTATGTCAATGGGCTGCAATCTTGACCCAGGGTGAACAGAAAGCGACCATTTGCCTCCCATTACTTTATGGAACCAAACTTTCTCATCCCTGGTATGTGAAACTTCAGTAGTTATTACCAACAGAACTGTCCCTGAGATGAACATGAGTGAGCTGGGATTTGTGATGCAGGAGGGAAGGTTTATTTGTGGGAAATATGCTCAAGTACCAACAGTCCCCAAAATGATAAAACATAGACGAAGTCTTTTTGGTTTGACAGTAATTCCACACAAGTAACTCTTTAAAATTACTAAAGATGATAACCCAATCAGGAAAGTCATGACCATGAAGTTTCTAAGTATGATGACTCAGCCTTATGTATCTGCAGTCATCAAGAGAAATATTCATTAAATTGTAAAAATATACTAAATGGCCTAATTTGAAGTAGATCATAGTCCATATTCCAGCCATGAGTCACAACCTGCTTATATGGCCCAGAGGAGACAAGTGCAGAGCTGTGGACAAGAACAGCCACAGCGATGCTTTGGATGTGGCAGGATATAGAATCTAGTGTGCAGCTAGGTCTGCATCCAGTGCATATCTGTGTCTGAGCATTATGAGTTCTAGTTTTCATACCATAGTGTACTAAACCTCTTAATATTTACCTTGCTCTTTTCTGGGTTCAGGACCTGTGATTGAGTTAGACGAAGAGAGAAAGGCTATAATAATCAGAACTATGTTTTTCCCTCTGGTGTGTGATGGGTTTTACATCTGGAGGAAGTAAAAACATTTGTGTAGCACCGATGCTTAAAATGTGATTAAATTATATGATATACAAAGGCTTGGAATGATCTTGTTGTTTTAAGTGTCAAAACCGGTCTAACCTTCCATAAAATATAGTAACCTTTAATGGTAGTGTTTTATGTAAACATCTATGGTAAGTGAATTCTAATATCTCTATTCCTTGTGTATGCACTGTGCATAGTGACAAAGTTTTTAATCACTGGACTTTGAATTAGTCACAGGGTTATTTTGGAGGGGTGGGGAGCTTGAATTAATCCAGTGATTATTTAAAAGGAATGGAAACTTAATATTAGGGAGATTCTTGTGTTGATCTTGAAGGTACAAACTGCCACATGGTTGACATGTCAGGGGGCAGGGAATCACTAGAGGTATTTAGTTAATGACCAATAAGAAAATAGGGTCCTGCTTCTGTAAGTACAAGAAACCAAATACTGGCAAAAACCTCAGTGAGTTTAGAAGAGAATTCTGAGCTCTCCACATGAGTCTCCAGCTCTAGCTGACCAGGCCTGGGACAAATTATGACTGTGTTTGAGTCTTCTAAAACTGTGGAAGAAGAAATGTGTTGCTGTTAAATTGTTAAATTTGTAGCAGTTAGTCACACAACATTAGAAAACTAATTTACCATTTCACACGTTTTACAACAAAATTTAGATCTAATAGTATTTGAAGGCAATTGGGAAACTGAATATAAAGTCTTGGTTTCATAGCTTTTGGTTTGGCTAACTTTAATCAGGACTAAGTTAAATGAGAGTTTACTCCATACCTGATCAAATTCTTTAATTAAACATTAATTCTGAAACCTGATACCAGCTACAGTTGCTTTCTTTCAAATTTGTGAGTTGCTTCAAAAGCAGTTCAGAGAGTTTATTTCAGCTACTTTCTTTAAAAGCCTTTCTTCCAAAATTCGTGGAAGAAATTTCACAGATCATATGTTTTATGTTTGCTAAATACCAGTGCATATTTCTAAGCTTTATGGCTTTGTTAGATATTGGGCATTTTGGGATATTTTACATGATGTCAAAGACCTTTGCAACACCTTTTAGCTACCAAAACTACGCAAATCAGAATCAATGGAAGGCTAAGAAGCATAAGATATATGTCTCCCCTTGATGAAGGAGTAGCACAGACTATTTCCAACTAGATTGCAGATATTTCAAAGAGTCCTTGAAGGCAGTAAAGTTAATTAATCTTTGTCCAGGTAAGAGATGAATTCCTAACCTTTTTGTCTTTGAAGTGCTTGAGTTTTCTATACACTGCCTGTTGTTAGTGCTTATTTATATTTTATGAGATTAGAGCTGATCACATTTTTCAATCTAAATTTCTTTGTATTTTTAAAAAGTAGTGCACCAGGTAAATTTGCACTCTGTTTAAATCTTTTTGGATGGTTCAGAAGTGAAGTGTACTAATGATATAATAGAGGTTCTTTTCTCTTGAACTAGATTACTGTGACTTTCATTTAAAATTGTTATTTTTCTAAAGTATGTAGCAATAAATAAAGGTTTGGAACTACCAAGGTAATGGTTCATTATCTGGTAGAGACTGTTCTTCCCTCGGGCGGATGTACTCACTCTTGTTTTATTTTTCTTTCTCCTAGATAAGGGATTGTGAGTCAATTTTTTCACCTCCATTATGTGACATGTTTTTGTCTTTTGTAAATATCCAGTCAGTAAAAGACACATGGATGGAATACCATTCAAATGCTTTAAAAAAAACTTCAAAGTAAATGTTTGAGTTAAGAGAGAAGAAAGAAAATTGTTAAGGTAGTGAGGGTTGTATTATACATGACTGAGTTCAACAAGCTGACAACTGATTAGCTCTGACATTTCTGGTGAATTATGCCACAGATGGCAATGGTTTGGACTGCCTAGATGACTTGTTATTTTAAGTGAACAATAGTAGTATGTCTTTGAAAAATATTTTTCCCCCTTACTCTTAATCAACCCATGAAAGGTTAATTTATAATTTTATAATCAGCAGAAATATTTAAAGGAAGTTAATTAAAATTTCTCTTCTCTACCTTATATCCTTTTTCTCTATAATAGCTCCCAGAAATGGAAGTTGGTTATGGTGGTCAGCAGGAGCATTAGTTGGACTCTACATGTTGAAGGGTACTAACGAGGCTAGATGAAGTCAATGTCATCAATAATGATTTGAAAGAATACTTTAATTATCTCTTTCATTGATTGTGGTTGCTTTTGTTATGGTTTAGGCAGTAACTATGTTTATGCCATTTTTGTCCTGGAATGTTTCTTTTGTAAGTCTGCCTATCTACTTCATATTTTATTGTTGATGGTGATTCTACTTTGGCATAAAACTGGAGGGAATTAACTTTCTTATTTTCGTCTAAGTGAAGATTATTTATGACGTTTTAAGTATCCCTTTCCACATATATTGTGAGTAAACACCCAGGATGCTACAGGGGTTGGTGTGTCTCTTGTACAGAGAATAACACTACCTGGGATCATATCAAAGTGCATTCTGTAGTAGCTATGTTCCTTCCTTTATTTGGAATTTAGACTATTTCTACTTGTAAATATTTCTCATCACTATGCACAGCCTGATGTTTGCTCATGTGAACCCTTGCTGAGAGCTGGTAGATGCCAATTTACTCCCTGTACCTGAGTGGATTTCCTCCTTTGTCTGTGGCTATTTTGCCTTTTTCTTATACATCATGTTTGGCAGGTAACTAAAGTCTTTTAAATAGACATGGCATCTGGGTCATGTCAGGCTTTGGTAAACATTTTAATTAAATGTTTGATAGAGCAGATGTTTCACTGCTCCCTGCTAGATGCATTTTACCAGACATTTTATTCACTGAGATAGACCAGCATCACAAAGCTTAGGTCTACTTCTCTTGGTGTATGACCCTAAGTAGTTTTCTTGAGATTCACTTTCTTCTCTATAAAATGTGTGTCATATAACTACGAGGGTTGCAGGGAAGATTAAATAAGATTAATGCAAAAATGCATAATGTAACAAATATGTAATACTTATATGCCATAAGTAAATTATTCTTTTTAAAATCTATTTTAAAAATAATTTGATAAATACATTTCATCAAATAAATTTGATATGGGTGCTGCTGTGCAGTTCATACTCATAGTGATCCTTTTGTCTCAGTTTCCCCAGCACTGCATACAGAGACATGTACACCATGCCTGGTTTTGAGGCTGGCATGGTGTGCCTAGGTTTCCAGGGCTGGCAAGGCATGTGGTATCAGGGAGCAAACTTGGGTCCTTGTGCTTGGATTTATTTATAGCATTGCTGCTACAGTTTGTATTTGAAGTGTCTCATAAAAGGTATATGTGGAAAGCTTGGTCATTAACCCATTGAGCAATTGTGCATGCGTGTTTGTGTATGTGTTTGAAGAGCCTTTGAGAGATAGGGTGTCATGGAAAGAAGCTGGGTCTTTGAGAGAATTTCCTGGAAGGGACAGAAGACCCCAGGTCCTTCTTGCCTTCCTTTTGGTTTCCCAGTGCTGTGTGCTGAATAGCTCTTCTTCAGCATATTCTCTTGCCATGAGAAACTATACAGATACAGGTTCCAAAACAGCAGTACCACGCAAGCTTGGAGTGAAACCATGAGCCAAGATAAACTTACCCTCTGAAATTTATTATCTCAGGTATTTTGCCACAGCGACGGAAAACTAACACACCTGTATTTTTCTAAAGTATGCATACCAAAGATATATGTTTTAATCAAAAGAGTGTAAATTGTCTGTACTTCTTTATTAATGTTTAAAAATTTAAAGGTAGGCATAGAGCTGAGGCCTATGTGGTAAACTTTAATCAGTATGTAGGTAGACAAGAGTGGAGAATAAATGATAGACTGTAAACTAGGTAAGCAGTAATTCATCAAATGTATTATAAGCTCAGTTTTTATCATGCTGAATTACAGTTAGTCTTACAGAATCTTGAGAATTTCTTATGTTTATTGCTTATTCACAAATATATATTATATTACATGGCACTTCCTTTCAAAATGCATGAAAATTAGGCAATAATTTGAAGATGTAGTATCACAGACATTTATATGTAAGGGAAAAGATGTATGAAGAGGCAAAATGACTTGAAGGGAAAGAGAAACAGATTTTTTTCTGAAACAGTACCTCAAGATGGAGAGGGTGGGTTGAAGGAGGAGAGGCAGAAACATTAAATGTCCAGTATCCTGTCAGTGGTGAACTGATGTGTACCTTCCCTTTAGCCAGGTGAAAGAGTCAGGTTGTGGGGTTCTTTGCTGCCAGTTGAAAAGTAAAATGTTTGTCTTTGACAGAAGGCAATTTAGGAATATGTGGTCTATGCTGGAGGAATGCAAAAATATAAAGAATAATTTGTCTCCCTTGACCAGAAAACTGGAAAATGTCTTGAAAATTGTAACACGGGGAAATGTGAAGCAGATGGTTTCAACCACCAGTGATCCATGAGCTGCTAATTTCTGTCCTTGGGATGCATTCAGAATGTGTGTGGTGATTGAAAAACTAATTAAAATAAACCTTAAGCCTTTCAAAGAACATTAGCCCAATGAATTTCGGTGTAAACCTCTTAAAACATGAAAAGAATATGGTTCTTTTAAGATCTCTTTCAGACAAAAGAGATAAAATCATACAAGTTTGAAAAAGGAATCTCTATCATGCCAAACCCAGGGATAACATTTGTTTGTTTGTGCAAAGAAAGCAATGGAACACTTTACTTCTGTCACATTCAAGGCTGAGCTGAAGTTAAGCTAGATATGTCCTGGCAGTATCTTCTGTGAAATGTTTTTCAATAACAGACTCCTAAAGGATCATATTTTATTATTCATAAACTACCACAGAGAAACACATCGCACATCTATCTCCACATCCTCTCTGAACTTTTCTTCCAGTCACAGTGCTCTGCAAAAGTAAGTATTCAGTCAAATAACAGGCCAAATGCAGTGCAGAAAAAAGGCAAAAAGAGAGCAGTTAACAAAAATTAGCTATTGGAAGTAAACAGCTTAATTTTTGCAACTAAAAAATGAATGTGTATTTTCTTAAGGAAAGCTGTATGAATGAGGAGAAGCCCTCTTGTTGATGTCGCAGTGGTTAAAATCAAACCTGTGGTACATCCTCTTGCTTTCCAGCCTTGATTTCTCCTGGAGTGATAAACACTAGGGTGAACCTGTGCAGGTTTTCTTACTTGTTAATGTAAGAAGAGGTGACAGCATTAGTCCTTTTAGAAATCTCAGTCACTTCATGGTTGTTGGACTTTCCTGGTTTTTTGTCTCACACAGGAAATGAAAAAGGTGATTGCAACAAACTCCATCTCCAGAAAGTGATGAGACCCCAGCTTACTACCTATACCCACCTGAAGAACATGAAAAGTTATAGTTTCATTCTGTTCCCTTGGTGCAAGAAATGAGACTTATATTAAAGACTGTCTAGCTTCTGGTCAGAATTTGTGTTGGCTATCATTGTTGTTAGTCATTCTTAGAATTTCCAGTTTGAGATAGATTTGCTTTTGTAAAATGCTGTCTGGCAAGTGTTCTTGTTGTTTTTAAGACTTCTCAAAAATAAATGTTCACAATTTTATGCATCTCGAAAACATCCATGAAATTCTTTTCATCCTTATCATGTTTGTCATAACTATGACTTTTTGTCCTGACTATGACTTTTTTGTCAACTAGATACAATTAAAGCACAAGAGAGTGCTCCAAAATGAATTTTCAATAGTTCTATTTTCATCTCCTTCAGATTAATACTTACATTAAAAAGTCACATCATTCCAATTAATATTGGATGCCAAAATACATACACATATTTTTCAGTCACTTATTCCTCTCCAGAGTGTGAATAAAATTTGTTAAATAAAATTTGTTAAAAGTAGATTGAGAAAATGGTTGAATAGTGATGAGCAGAGAAAATTAGTTCTCTGGGACTCAGAACCCAGACACTTCAAAAATAATACCCTGGTGAAAAGAAAGTATCTGAGAATTCAGAGGGAGTTGAAAGCACTGCAGAGAAACTAATGTCAAACCAAACAGAATTTTCCTTGGGCTGAAGCGTAAAGACAGCTGATATTATGTGAGCCAGCTTGTGGCGATCAGTTCCAAATCACCTGCACCTGACAGCTTAGCATTCCGCTAAATGCAGTTTGCAAGCAGAAAGTAGAAGGCTGATGGTAGGTTATTGCATGATTGGTTACATGCATTGATCCACATGCTGTCACACAAATAGATTTCCTTAGAAGGAATTGTTTATCCTAAGTTAGGAAGACTCTGGGAAGGAGAGAACAGGGTGTGAACAGAACAAATACAATTAAATGGGTCCTTGACTCAGTCAGTCTGTTCCAGACATGAAATCCTTGAAGAAAGTTGGAAGCAATATAAATTTTTATAACTAAGAAAATTCACAACCTGATACAGTAACATCGACCCAGCACATTATCAAAGAGAAGCAACCAGCCACAGACTCTTGAGGTTGGCTGAATTTAGCATGCTAGCTATTTGACAGGGACATTGTCATAGGATATTAACTGAGTTTTAACTTTTACTATAAAATATCTGTAAAAATGTGCAACTGTTTTATTTATCACATTCTATAGGGATTTATGAGAATATCAATGATTGATGGAAAATGCAACTTCCATGTTGTCTAAGTCATTTGATATTCAGAAAGACAGTGATGTTAAGCTCCAGTACCTATGTTACAGAGTAATAGTATCACTAAGCTTCTCCTGTAGAGGATTTACAACTTAAATTTTCAAATCAAAAAATTAGAGGAAAAGAAGGGCTACAAAGATAGCCAATAGTTTGGCCATAGTCCTTCAAGGTCAGCGAGGACTCAGGTTATAAGAGAACCTGTATAACATCCTGCAGCTCAGTGGTGTCCCAAATTTGCTGTTCAAGGAGATTATGGGGCCACAGAGGAAAGGGACTGATGATGTATAGTGTGCCTAACGAGAGTTACCTAGAAAGAAAACATTCTCTCAGGCTTTCACAGAGAGCAAATTGGTCAAGCAATGTCCATGACTCATCCAGATGGCTGACACTGACAAAAGTTCCACAAAACGCTGTACATGGTTTCAAGGTAAATCCTGAGGGGATATGACTGACCTTGTCACATACAATAGTTATGTATTTTGTTATTAGGTCTTGCTTTAACTTGGCCTTAATCATCCAGCAGAAAAGTTGAACCATAAAGGTTAAAAAATAAAGTCAGATTAGTATGCTGAGCTGTAAAAGTCTCAAATCAACAACTTCTGACATTGCTGGTTCTACTGATAATCCACCAATATTATGGACTATTGGAGTATACATAAAACTACTTTTTCTTACTTCAATGAGAAGAAAGATTTGTACTAACAGTGTTAGGAAGGTTATTACATCTGCATATTGTACTCTGAACAACTACTTTGAAGGCAACAATATACACTGTGTTAGTTATTGTGCCTGTCTTACTAACATGTTTTGAAACTGTCTCATTGTTATTTCTTATGAAAAGTAATAAAATTATTAAAAAACCCATAAGATTGCTATTTTTTTATGACCGTACCTTTATAATAGGAAAATTAGAAACTACAGAAAAGCTAAAGAAATGGCCCATAATACAGAGGAGATGATGAAACACTATAGAAATCTCACTGTGAGTCTGAGGGAGAGAAGCCTATTTCTATAGACACAAAGTAAGATCCCAGGCTTCGGAGCTGAAGGAGAAACATCAGGAGACCAGAAACCCATGGCAATGGCAAATTACCAGAACAATGTGAGGTTTTACACTAAACATAACTTCTTTCCCATGGCAGGCTAGTATTGGAGAAGAAGTCTAGTGTAACATCTGTCATATTAACAGACTGTTTAATCAGGAGCCATTTTGAAAAGTTTCCGGTTTAACACTGAGCCACAGAACAAGTACAGAAGAACTTCATTTAAGGGTTTTAAGTGTTATGCTTCCGTAGTAACCAGGTGAGAGATAGGCATGACAGACAGTGGCAGAGAAGGGGTAATGCACACCTAGAGCTCCAGAGAAGTTTAAACTGAGACTGGGAAGGGCATGAAGCCACAGTTTCTTTCATGAGAAGCCAGGCCAAGAGTTTGTGGCTTTTACAGGAAGCTGGATCTGACAACCCAGCGGTCTCTTTGAACCCTTTTCTTGTTGTCTATACCCAGTGTGGATCAGCGATTGCTTTCTCTCTATATATAAGCATTAGAAAGAAGACAGCTTGGCCTGGCTGCTTGTGACAACCTGGAATGTACAGGCAGAGGGTTCTCCAGAGCAGTGTGTGCACTAAAAAGTCCATAGGTCATAAAGCTAGGCAGAAAAAAAAAACTGCGTTACCATGTTACAAAGCTAAAGATCCTGGAAAGAATCACTCGGTCAAAAACACAGGAAGTTTTGGCCCCTTTTCTCCTTCTCTGTATTTTGGTTTATAACACTGTCCTCTGACCTTTGGTGTAGAGCTTGGTGCAATTATACCTTTAGTGCAATTCTTACCCAAAAGAATGGTTAAGACAGTTATAGTTTTGTATTTACAGAACTACAGTTAGGAACACTAATAGTGGGTGGTGATATTTAGCAGTTGACAAGCTTTTGTAACTAACAAGTTTTTATTTTGCATAAGAGCAATCCTTATGTCTTATGACATAGCTAAGCAGATATTAAATTGGGAGTTTGTATTTAGTTTAGTTCACTTAAGTTATGTCTGATTACCTCCCTTTGACATACTTGGGATGGATGGGGTCAGAGGATGAGGAGGTCAGTCCTGCGGGCTGTGTGGAGCAGGAAATCTCTCCTGCTTGGTGCAGATGGGGCCAGAGGATGAGGAGGTCGGTCTAGTAGGCTGTGTGGAACTCCTTCCTTGTATTTTGGGATTTGCTTTTTCCCTTTTTAAATTGTTTTTCTCTTTATTCTTTTATTTATTCTTTTCTGCTATTTTAATCTAATTCAAAAATTTCTTTTTCTTGTGTTCTAATTTCCCTTTTTTATTTTAAAGAGGAAAAAAAACCAAAGAACTAACAAGAACAAAGACAAAAACAAAGCAACATTATTTGAGTTTCATCCTCTCATTTCTAACTCCTCTATCTTTACTAGTGTAATGACTAAGCTTTGTTAAATTACGTATATTAAATGCATTTGATACAGGGTCTCACTATGCAGTTTGGACTCATAGTGATTCTCCTGTTTATAGCCTCCCCAGTGCTGGGATTACAGGTATGCACCATCATGCCGGGTCTCCAAGCTTTGTTAAATTTTAGATGGTAGTCTGCTAACATTTTCCAATTCCTATTAGTAGAGTTGTTGCATTTAGTTTGCACTGTATGTCAGTATTTGGTTTTTCTTATTGTTTATACATAATTGTATGTCTCTTTTCTATGGTTAAGAGTGGTGCATTATGGATTCCTATGGTTAATATCAAGCTTTCCATTAATACTATCATTGATGATTTAGCTGCTATTTCTAGGGTAGCATAGTTCCTATTAATTGTTTTTCTCTGTATGACAATACCTATACTGCCTTTGTATCATTAACAATACATCACATTGCATTCTTCCTTCCCAAATTAACAGAGGTGGTTGGCTCTTGAAACAGACACAAAGGCTTATAAAGTGAGTCACTGAAAAGCAAACAAAATCTTCCCATTATAAGCACCTATAATCTTCTGTGTACACACACACACACACACACACACACACACACACACACACACACACTCACCAAAAGCAAAAGCAAACAAACATAGAAGCATGGTAGGGGACTGGGGAGATAGCTCAGTTAAATAGTGAGCTCAGTAGAATGGATAGCTTGCCTGGCAAGTGCAAGGTCCTGAGCTCAATCCCTGGTCCACGATTCCTAGCCCTGCCTGATGTGATTTGATTACTGATCCCACACATACACACACACACACACACACACACACACACAAAAGCAGCAACAAAAAAAGAAATATGGCAAAATGAAGTATCTTATTTACTTTTTTTCTTTCCTGAGACAAAATATCCATCCCCTAATGTTAAAGGAAGAAAGTTATTTGGCTTATAATTTGTAGAGGCTTCAGCTTGTATTTGTCTGACTGCAAGGCATAGTGGATAGCTTGGGACATTACAGCGGAGAAAGAGTTCATGGCAGGCAGAAGGCAGCAGGGGACCAAGCTCCAGCGTTAGCCCCTTCTGTCCCGTAAGTTCTAACCCAGGTGACCCAGTCTTAGGGCAGGCAGTGCTTATTCTTAGTCTAGCATCACGTCTTTCATCCCAGCATCACACATACTAGGTGAGCCAATTTAAAAAAAGTGCCATCTATGACCACATAAGGCTTTGGGGGACATACAGACACAGATGCTAACACTGGCCACAAAATGCCTTCATGAGAAATATAATTGTCTTTTACTGCAAACATGCTCTAATAAAAACAAGAACATCAAAGTTTGTTAAAATTTGCTAGAAATAATTTCGAACAAGTTGGGATTTTTCAAGAGTTGTTTCATTTTTAAGTAATATTTGTGTATAATTATATGTATATGAATATTTCATTTTACTTTCACTCAGTTCGATATACTATCTTTGGATGTTTAAAAAATGCTCATTTTTGTTTCAAACATTTGAGGACTTTCCAGTATATTTGTTAATGTTTTAAATTAAATTCTGCTGTGATTAGTGTCATATTTTTTTGTTTTGAATTTTCTATGCATATTCAAGCATGCCCTGTGTTATGGAACATGATATTTCTAGGTAAATGTTTTGCATGAAGCAAAAAATATGGACTGTATTCTGTTGGTGGGTAAGATGTATGTATTTTAAAAATTATTTTCCAGGGTCAGTGGGATAGCTCAGGTGTCTAAAGCACCTGTGTAGGCAGACTTAGGCAAATTCAGGGACTGCTGCCATCCTGGCGCCACAGGCTGTGCCAGCCCCCTACAGTGTGGGCTGAGCTGGCCACACACACGCAAAAAAAGAAAATTTCCAAAAATTAGCAAGACATCTCGGCGGTCTAAAGCACCTGCTTAGGCAAGCTTAGGCAACCGAAGGGACCAAGCTTCGATTCCCAGTACCACATGCTGTGCCAACCCCACCAATAGGGCACGCTGAGCCAGCCATAATATAAATAAATAAATAAAAATTTTCTAAAAGAAGTAACATCAAAAGCCTATAAAGTCTTTTCCATTGTATTTGATCTTGACAAGAAGTGGAAAGTCTAATACAAATCAATTTTGGTTGTTGTTACTTTTGTTTGTAGCTCAAAGCTACTTCATAAACACTGAGTCAAAGAGAAGCAGGTACTTTTAAAAATTATTTGGTAGGAAAATCTATCTATTTACTTAAATATATTTCTCACATGCCTTTCCTTCACTCATAATTGAGGGAGAGGTGCACTTTACAGCTAACTAGCTAACACTGTGACATTTCAAAATATCTAGCAGTTGCCTGTGTTACGCTGGTAAGGAAGGTGAGTGCTTGCTTTCCCAGCCAGCTGCCGAGGGAAGGCTAGTGAACTCTGAGACTCTGAGGCATCTCTGTAAGTTCACCTCTCCTCTGAAGGTCACCTGATGTTCTCCTGTGTTGTGTGGTCCCCATGATATCTTAGAAAGATAGTTATGGTGTTGTAACTTTAAAATGTTGAAGAAAAAAACTGGAGAATGTGAGTAGAGTCTAGATCTAACAGCAATCTGGGATGCCTTTAGCCCTCTGAAATACTGTTTTTAGGTAGGAAGGACACCAATGAGACAAGGCAGAAGGGAGCTCCTCAGGGAGCGCTCACCACCAGTGGCCTGCAGCCCTCACTGAGCTCGCACCCCACCTTTTTCTACCAGGTAGATTGCAGGCGGGCCTGGCCAGCAAGACCCTTGAGCTTCTTTTCTTCCATATAAGGGCGACCTTTGAACCCAGAGTCCTTTCTGTTCTTCATTATAAGGTAACTGAGAAAATCCAGTGTATTCCAGTGAAATAAAGTGAATGAAAAAATTCTGAAGCCGGGCGTGGTGGCGCATGCCTGTAATCCCAGCACTTGGGAGGCTGAGGCAGGAAGATTGGTGTGAGTTCAAGACCAGCCTGGGCTACAAAAGTGAGCTGAAGGCCAGCCTCAACTGCATAGTGAGACCCTGTCTCAAAAAGACAAAAAAAAAAAAAAAATTCTGACTCGTTCTGTTCAGTAGATTTTAGGGAAACTGGGAGCAGAAGTATTTCTTTTGGACTCTTGTCTCCACCTGCTTAGCAAATACGAGCATGGACTTTTTTCCTCTTTAAAGTATTCGCCTTTCAGTTACCATTCTAGTAAAAAGGGCACATTGTAGCTTGACTTCTAATTTTTTATTAGCATGTGTTTGCAGTACATCATGGTTACAGTCACTGTGAGGAGTTGGTATGACACATCTTCATTCATTTCTCTGTCTTTTTCTGTTTCTCTTTTTTATCCCCACCCTCCGTCTTCCCCACCCTCCATCTCCCCCACCCTCCACCTCCCCGCCCTCTGTCTCCTCCTAACTCAAGGTTTAAATTCTTAAAAGTGTTTCGGTTTGTTTACATAGGATGATTGTTTTAGGCCCTGAAGCTGACTCTTTGTGAAATGTGTACTCAGAGCTTCCAGATGACTTGGTTTAATAACGGCAAGGATTAAAGAGGTTTCTCTTGTCCAGTGATATTGCAGAGCTTAGGTTTTATTTCTCTTTAATGTTAAGCTTTTGTATATGTTAAGAGATTTATCTGTAGCAGGTGATTCTTTGCTTTGGTTCTTCCGCTTCTCTAAATCTACTGGGGTTGATATAGAATCATCATACCCTCGAGGAAGTAGTAAAGGTCAAGTTACTTTTTTACTACATGATTATTATGTTCTTGACTTAAAGGAATCTTATGAAAGTTAAAGAATGCTGAAATCGTACATTCAAATCCAAGTTCATAGACATGATTTCGAGAAGACTTCATAGAAATGTATGGCCTTCATCTTTTTAGTCACCCAAATCCTCTTTTTTCCCAAATTTCAAAACATAAGTACATAAGTATGTACTGTACATCTTGAAATTGGGCAGGAGCATGTAGGAAACCAACTACTAACAATGAGGACTCACTATTAGCAGATGACGAGTAGGTATTTCCTTCAACCGCTCCAACAACCTCTGAGATGACTGCTATAATTATTTCATTTTGTATATGGTAGAACTAAGGGACAGCTTCATTAATTTGCCTGAAGACATAATCAGTCATGTTTAGATTCAAGTTCAGGCACACTGGCTCCAATGTTGGGTGTCCTGAAAATCTACTCTATAATTTTGTTCTTACAAAGAGAATGTAAGTGAAAAAACACAACTGATAAAGCCCAGGATTACAATTGTAGACATGTAGGTGGAAGTTTTGCAATCAACATTTCCACTTTGATTCAAGAAGTTGTCAGTTCAGAAACAGTATTGGTCCTAGTAACACTGAAGCCAGATGGAAGATAACAAGGATGAAAAGAGTTGAAGGTTCTTCCCAAAGCCAGTGCAGAAACCTGTCCTTTAGGGAGTTGGTATGCTTCACAGAACCACACTTCAGCTATATTTATACAGCCATTGCAGGTTGTCAGTGGTACATATAATAGGACAAAAGCCTAAAAACACACACACACACACACACACACACACACACATAAACACTTTTTAATATACATGCTCTATAAATTATGTATAGCTTACTGTTATGTATTTACTCTTGCTTTTGGATGACCTTATGACATTGTAATATTACAAGAGAGTAAAGTAAAAAGCAATTTCCTGTATTTCTTAGGAAAAAGAATCCTGAACTTAAAAGGTTCAAGTAGCATTTTCAGAGCCAGGTGAATGACAGGGAAGCAGAATGATAGGCAGATAAATAAAACTCCCGAGTATAACTGTATATTAATTGCTGGGTCTTGTAAGTATGTTGCTTTATATGTAGGTAAGGGCTTGAAGATGTGGGTAAGGCCTTTGACATTGAGGATATCATCCTGGAGCCTACAAGGTAGACTCCATGTAGACACAGGTTCCTTAGAAGAGTTGGAGAAGGAGATACAATGAAAGCAAAATCAAAAATTCAGTGATGCTGTGACTTTGAAGATTCTGGCCTTCGTCAACAAGGAGAGGGCCATGAGCCAAGGAATGCAGGTGGCCCCTAAAAGATAGAAAAGACAAAAATGTCTCTTCTGAAACTTCCAGAGGCAATGCAGTGCTACTCTCTCTTTAATTTTGACTCAGTAAAACTCATTTAGGACCTGTGACCTGCAGAACTGTAAGAGCACACATGTGCGTGGTTCTAAGTTGCCTCATTTGTGGTGGTGGTTTATTCCAAACACTAACAGGAAACTTGTAGAAGCAATATGGGTAATGGTTTGGGAAGAGCAATTCTTGAAACCTTGTAGAAATAGCACTCAGACATGACAGCGGAGGGCAGAGGGTAGGTTGTAAGAACTCAGAAAAGTTACCAATGTGAGTTTCACAACTGTGTTTGATTCCCATATGCCAGGACCCAGTCCTTAAAAGAACAAAGGAATCACACTTTAAGTTTAATCTACTTGAGATCTTAACGTAGACAAAAGTGTTGGAGATTGTTATGGTTTGTGTCTAGATGTGGCATCAAAGCTGTGTGTACTCCTAGGTGCTGTGGGGAGGCGGCAGGATCATGGGTGTGAGGCACTGCTTTAAGAGGTGTGGAACTGGGTAAGGGCAGTTATCAATTGGTGTAGTGTAGTTCTGGGTGTGGACAATGGGAAGCACCACCCTCTATGTGGGTGGCACCAACTGATAGGCCTATACCCTGGATGGAAATGGAGAGGTGGAAGGCAGCCTCGCTCCTTCCTGCCTGCTTTGCTGTGGCCTGTTTCTCCTCTGCAATGCCTCTCTGCCATCCTACCCTGTCTGGGAGCCAGCAGACTATGGACTGAAACCTCTACAAACTGTGAACCAAAATAAGCCTTTCTTCTTTTAGCTCATGGGTGTTGGGTATTTCATCCTAGCATCAAGAAGAGTAGCTAAGACAGAGATATTAAAGTACGAGGCACTTGTGGCAACCTTATCTTTGGCTCTTTGCAGCTGGATGTGTGCTCCACTGCTCATGGCTGGTTCCATGGCCTCTCTCCACCAGCATTCTGGGTGTACTGCGCTTCTGCAAGACTGGATCAGGAGAGCTCAGTTTCAGACTGTGTTTTCTTTACATGTGTGTAGTGGTCATTTGCTGATCGACAACCACTTGTCAGACATTGTTTCTGCTAATCTTAACCAAATTTCTGAGGTGTCGTCAAGATCCTTTTACTTTTTTTTTGGGGGGGGGGGACCAGTTAAAGCGAAAGTACCAAGTCAGGGAGGTTAAATGAACTGCTCGGTGTTTTACGAACAGAGAGGGATGAGATCTTGGTGGAAGTCCTGAGCCAAAGCCTGATTTCAAGTGCTTTTTTGTTTACCAGGCCAGGGGCAGGTGCTGCAGGGGTCGAAAAGAAACACTGCTTTGACAGTGGTGGACTAATTTTACATGACTTGTGATTTAAATCAGTCTTTTAATATTTCTTTTGGACACCAGAGGTATTTCCCAATTTTCTCTTCATTAAAAGACAAAGTTGATGTTCTTCTTCATTTTATTCATTTAAAAATTTTCCTATCTTAATTCATTTTAAGTTTCACCACTTTATGCATGAGGAAAGCTTGGTATCATCTTCCCTGATAATCACTGTGTTCTATTACTGAAAGAAAAAAATTTTTTTTGCTACTTACTAGAATTCTTCATTTAAAAACTTTTATCCATGTAATTAGTGTGTTATGACTTCATTTTGGTGGAAAATCTGGGAAAATAACTTTGGTCATGTTTCATGGATTTACTTACTAAGAAATGATCTTGTTTGGTCCTCAATACATTTCTTTTAAATAGTACTTTCATTGGGCTGGGAGATAGCTCCATGGTCTAAGTGCTGCCTAGCAAGTACTTGGGTCTCATCCCTGGTTCTGCATGCCAAGCCAGGCCTGGAACCCTAGGCACACCGTGCAGGCATGGAGCCCAGGGTATGGTGGTGCAGGCCTGTAATCTCAGTGCTGGAGAGGTTGAGACCAGAGGATCATTTATGGCTCTGAATTGCATGACAAGTCAGTGCATCAAATAAATAAATATAAAAATTAATTTAAAAGCTTTTAAAAATTACTTTGATTGTTTAAAATTTAAGAAAAAACAAATCCCAGCACTTGAGAGGCTGAGGCAAGAGGATCAGTGCAAATTCAAGACCAGCCTGGACTACAAGAACGAGCTCAAGGCCAGCTTGAACTGCATAGTGAGACCCTGTGTCAAAAAGATCAACAAAACAAAACAGATTTTTACCACTTATTACACAAGTAAGATTTATGAACAATTTCAAAGCCTATCTTCTAGATCTTGCACATTCAAGAGAAATCTTTGTAAAAATAAATTAATAGTTATTTTAATAGTTACATATTTCATATACCAAATAGAAAAACTTCCTTTGGTTGCTACTATAAATTAATTTGTGCTTGGAACTCAATTTCAAATTTCAATATGATCCAGGAATAAATTACATGGGACAAAACCCTATTAATCTTCATTTCAAGCAGGTTTCATTTGGCCAGTGTTATGACTACAGACTCATAGTTGTTTGGTAATAAAACACAGAAATTTGAGATCTACACATACTAAAAGATAAAACAATTGCAAAGGAATTTAATATGTGTATGTAACATGTCTTTTTACTAGTGACTTTTACAAATTAAGGAAGTTCCTGAGAAAGAAAAAAGAATTCATCAATTTAGAGTTTTAGGCAGTGTTTATATTAGAATTTGAAGATGTACTTCATGAAATCATTTCCTCTAATTACTTTTGAAAAATATTTATCTCCAAAAATGGTTATTAAAAGAAATTAAATTTGAGAGATCTTTTTACATATTTATTGTTAAAAATGTACTTTTTAATAAAGTAGGATAATTGAAATGTTCAAGGCCAGAGTAAACTTAGCTTTGACTGGGATTTTACAAATTTGAAATTATAAAATAATTATTTGAATAAGATCTATTTTAAGATATATTTTTTAACTATTAATTTCATTGATGATATTCATCTTTTAATGCTTAATATAATCATTTCTAATTAAATGACATGTACTAGTTTATTTGCATAGTTATTGCTTTCTGTTTTATATTTTACTTTTAATAAGAAAATGTCTACCACTCCTAAACAATTTTATTCATATATAATAGGTAAAGAGTTCAACTGAATATCTTGGAAATATATATCAGTTTTGGTCAAACATGAGAAACAAAAATATTCTAGTCCAGAAATCTTAAATTTAAGATGTTTTCAAGATGTTAAAGGAAGAAACATATTGGTTGCTTTTAAAATAGAACTATTTTATGATAAATTTTTTATTAGTCTATGTTTGTAGTGCATAATGTTTGCATTTCTCTTAGAGAGCAGGGACAAATTCTTAACCTCTCTTTATTCCTCTTATTCTTTTTCCCTTCTCATCCTGCTATCTCTCTTCATCTCTACATCCCCCTTTTTCATTTTAATTTTCTTCTTAGTTTATATTTGCAACCCATAATGGCTATGTGACACATCTTACCTCATTGCCTGCACCTCTCCCCTCCTCTACTTTAATCTCTTAGTTCCCTTCTTATTTGCAAAAGGCATCTTCTTTAAAAAGAATGCTTCATAATTATACTTTGGATTTATCATATGATATAAAAATCATATTATATTTAAGCTTAGTCCATGTTTGATTGATTTCTTTAACATTAGGTTTCAGTGTTCATCTGTTGTTCTAAAAATGAGTCATTTAAAAAAATCTTTTATGTATTTTTTTAAAGGGTCTCACTAGTATCTCAGTCTCATAGTGATTTGCTTGTTTTCAGCCTTCCCTGCACTGGGCGTACAGGCTTGTACCATCATGCCCAGACACTGTCACCAGATCAGCATTCCCAAGGATGGGGCCAGCATAGCATGAGGTACCAGGGATTAAACCCTGGTCCCTGCACTTGCTTAAGCAGGTGCTTAGAAAGTGACCCCAATTTATCCTTCTTTATAACAGAGTAGTACTCCATTATGTATAGACACTATTTTTTTTTTTTTTTTGTATTTTTGAGACAGGGTCTCGCTATGCAGTTCAGGCTGGCCTTAAACTCACTTTTGTAGCCCAGGCTGCTCTCGAACTCTCACTGATCCTCCTGCCTCAGCCTCCCAAGTGCTGGAATTACAGGCATGCACCACCACACCCAGCTAGACACTATGTTTTCTTCATCCATTTATTTGTTGATGTACATATAAGCTGCTTCCAAGATTTAATTGTTGTGATTTATATATTCAAAAAGTTTATGCCAGCCATGGTGGCATACATCTGTAACTCCAGCACTTGGGAGGCTGAAGCAGGAAGATGAGTGTGAATTTGAGACCAGCCTGGGGTATAAAAGTGAGCTCAAGGCAAGCCTGAACTGCATAGCAAGACCCTGTCTCAAAAAGACAAAAAATGTTTAATATTTATATGCAAACATGCCTCTTTACTATTGACTTTCATAGATTAAGGAAAACCTGAGGAAGAAATTTAAGCAAAATTTATAAATTTACAGTTATATATGGTGCTGGTATGAACATGGATGTGCGTCACTATAATATGATGACTTTAGCTCTTTTGTAATGATGACCAGTAAGGGAATAACTAAAATGAATGGAATTTCTATTTTAGTGTTTTTGAAGGGTCTCCATGCTGATGTCCATAATTATAAAAATTCATTAAAAACATATGGCAGGCGGACCTGAATTTAAAATAGCCCATCATCAGAAGTTGAGAAGGTAAACTAGTTCAACCATCATGGATATCAGTAAGATTCCTCAGAGAGCTAACATTAGAAATTCCACTTAACCTAACTATCCCCTTTCTAAGTAAGTTTCTTCACAAAAGAGGGGAAGGGGAGGGGAGAATAGGTAGATTAAAGGGATGTCATGTACAGGAACCTAAGAAAGTCAGTGAACATCAATATTACAGAACGTAAACATTAGTTAAAATTACTATCAACAGGAATGCAAATGGAGAAAGGCAACTTAGATGAGAAGGCAGAGAGGTGGAAAGGATGAGAATGGAAATTACAAAATAAGAATCAAACTGTATTATGTATTTATACCTACTTCCCAAGATGATCGTAAACTGCATGGTTTGCAAACATATAAAAAAGAAGCTATTAGTAGAATGAATAAATGTGGTCTATAAATACATACTAATCCATATAATGCATAAACATTCACATTGTCAGGTATATATCTACATACATACAGATATGCAGAATGTAGAAAATATGCTTAGTTGAAATTTAGATTGTATTTTATGAGAGATCAATCATTTAGGTTGTGTATTTACTTTGGCTTTATTTGAACAATAATCCCCTGGATTATTTTTTAAAGTTTTAGTTGTTTTTAAAGAGAATACAAATGAGAATTAGAAGAAAAAATTATAAGTGATATAGATTTTCACTTAACAAAGTAATATGAATTTCACAGTATTTGTTGTAATATATCATGTTGTCTTCTAACCAGCTATTCACAGAACGAGATATATGCATGTAAAATTGGGAGAAGAAAGAAAGAAAGAAAGAAAGAAAAGAAATGTATAAGGAATTAAGAAGACAAAAAGGAGAAACAATTGAAAAAAGGATATGAAGACCACCGACCCAACTGGGCTGAGTGGCAGCCTCAGTCCGTGTCTATCCTCCAACTCATCAACGGCCCAGCTCTGACTCCACCCACTTTCCTGACTAGGCCACTCAGTGGACAGATAAGAACCCTTTTAGCCCGCGTCCATAACCTAACTCATCCAAAGCTCCACCAACCTTCAAAACTGGGCCACGCGGTGCCGCATAAGAACTCTGTCAGCCCATGTTCATCCTCCGAATGGACAACTGCTCAAACCCCAACTCCACCCACCATCCTCACAGGGCCACCCACCGTCCCCACATGGCTGCCCACCGTCCTGACCCACGAGGCTCTGGGGCAGCCAGCTGCCTAAGTTCTGACTCGTAGCCAGGCACGTCTGGAAGACAACAAGCTTGGTGGAACCAGACCCAAATTTCCATAGGTGCTAACTGCACAACTTCACCAAAGTGCAGAGATCACTGCTATACAAAATGACAAACACAAGGAGCAAGATCCAGTCTCAAGTCCTGAGTCCACCCAAAACAAACACAAGAGACAATACCATTGCAGAAAACAGGAATCAGGCAGCAGCAATCTCTGATGTGGTAGTATCTGAGGTAGACAGACAAGTGCACAAATGTGTAGAGCAACACAGACCAGAGATAACATCTGAAGTTAAAAAAAAAAGAAGTGCATGAATTAATAGATTCTGAAGTGGAAAAACAACTACAGAAACCTATAGAGGAAACCAGACCAAAAATAACCTCTGAAGTTAAAAAAGACATCTCTAAATTAATAGCATCTAAATTAGGGGAATAACTACAGAAAGGTAGAGAGGAAAACAGAGCAGAAATAATCTCTGAACTAGAGAGAAAAAGGATAATTATAATGAGAGATCCCAGTACCACTAAAGAAAACATTGATAAAAAATTAGAAAATAGAAAAATTGCGGATTCCCTGATAGAGCAATACAGGAAAGAAATAGAGCACATGAAAAAGTTTCAAAAAGATATACAAGAAAATAAAATCTCAATCACAAGCTGGCAAGACCAGATGAACAAAAGTGAAGATACAGTTTCAGATCTTGAAGATGCTATCACAGCTAGTGAAAGGTAAGAAAGGATCTCCTAAAAACAACCAGGATGCAGGAAAAAAATAATTCAACATCTGCAAGATGATGCAAAGATGAACAACGTGAGATTAATAGGAATCAACAAGGAAGAAGGAGTTGACACAAATGATATAAAGAGAATATGGGCAGAAGTAATAGCAGAAAACATCCCAAATTTGAGAAAACAATTGGACATACAGTTAATTGAAGCATATAGAACTCCAAATAACATCAACCTCACTAAAAACACACCCAGACATACAATAGTAAAGATCCCAGAAATCTAGCAGAAGAATAATATACTAAAAGCTGCTAGAGCAAAGAAACAGATTACATTTAAATGAAAACCCATCAGAATAACAGCAGATTTCTCTTCACAAACATGAAGTCAAGAGGAGCGTGGAGCAGAGTGCTTCAAGTCCTTCATGAAACATATTCCAACCCTTACTGCTATACCTGGCAAAACACTCTTTCAAGTATGAAGGAAAAGTGAGATACTTCCACGACAAGAAGCAAGTAAAGAATTTCATGATGTCAAAGCCAACCCTACGAAGTCTACAAAAAAAATTGAGAGAGGGACCAAAATGACCTGTACTCAACAAATGAGAATGGAAAGAGGTCACCAAATAGGACAACCAATTAAACACAGGAGAAGAGGGCTAAAGAGTAGTAAGTAAAACTCATATCAATCATAAGTCAATACATGGCATTTATAACCATCAATGTAAATGGACTCAACTGTCCAATTAAAAGAAATAGACTGACAGAGTGGATAAGGAATCAAAATCCAACCATATGTTGTATACAGGAGACACTACCATGGAAGAAACACACTTAACTCATAAAGAAACTCATAGGCTAAAAGTTAAAGGAAGGAAAATAATACTATATGCCCCAAAACCACACACACACACACCCACACCCACACACACACCCACACCCCCCCCACACACACACAAAAAAAAGAATGGGTAAAAATCTTGTTTGCAGACACACTAAACTTCATACCAGTACTGGTGAATGAAATAAAGAAAGCCACTACATTAGGGGAAAAATTTAAGACGAAGAGGTAACACTCATAAATATGGATGCACCCAAACTGGGAGCACTACATTATATAGACAAATGTTAAAGAATATGAAAAATTTATTATCCAATACCACAATCTTAACAGGATACCTTGACACCTGTTTATCCTAGAAAGATAGGTCAAGCAGACAAAAATTATCAAAGAAGTAGCAGAACTTAACTAGAACTTGGATTAATAGACCATATATTAGTCCATAGGTCATGCTTAAGAACAGACAAAAAATCAGAAATTATCTCATGCATACTATCTGACCACAGTGCAATAAAACTGCAAATAAATGACACAAGAAACCAAAAGAACCCTAGAAATACATAGAAATTAACACCCTTCTCAGCAACCAGGGGGTAACAGATGAAATTAAACAAGAAATTAAACAATCGCTACAATTCAATAAAAATTCAAACATAACTTACAGGAATTTATAGGATACAATGAAAACAATTATTAGAGGGAAAATTTTGCTCTGAACTCACACATTAATAAGAGAGAATTGGAACAAATAAATACTCTAGTACAATACCTAAACCAATTAGAAATGGAAGAGTAAATGAAATGAAAAGCCCAAAGACGGGAGGAAATTATAAAGATTAGAGCGGAAATTAATTCAATTTAGACAAAGAAAACAACAAAAAGAATTAATGAATCAAAAAGCTGGTTCCTAGAAAGATTAAATAAAATTGATAAACCCCAAGCTAACCTCATCAAAGAGGAAAGAAAGGGCTCAAATTCAAGCAAAAAGGAATGAAAGGGTGAAATTACTACAGACTTAGCAGAGATTCAGAGGATCATAAATAGCTACTCTGAAAATCTTTACACTCACAGAATTGAAGCCACAGAAGAAACAGACAGATTCCTAGAAAAGTATAAATTACCAAAACTGAATCAAGAAGATATAAGAACTCTCAGCAACCTAATAACAGCCAATGAAATACAAAATATAGTAAAAAGCCTACCAACAAAGAAAAGTCTGGGACCTGATGGATTCACCATTGAATTCTACAAGAAATTTATAGAAGACATAACCCAAATACTTCTCAGACTCTTCAAGGAAATTGAAAAGTAAGCAATCCTTCCAAAATCATTCCTATAAACAAGTATTGTGTGGATACCAAAACCAGAAAGAGACACAACTAAAAAAGAGAACTACAGGCCAATTTCTTTCATGAACATAGATGCAAAAATTCTCAGTAAAATCCTTACCACTAGAATACAACAAACCATGAAGAAGATTATATATCATGACCAGGTAGGTTTCATCTCAGGGATGCAAGGATGGTTCAATATAGGCAAATCTATAAATATGATACATTATATCAATAGCGCGAAAGCCATCAACCACATGATCATCTCAATTGATGCAGAAAAGGCTTTTGACAAAGTCCAACACTCATTCATGTTCAAAGTGCTGTAGAAAATAGGAATAGAGGGACTCTGCCTGAATCTGTCAAAAGCTATCTATGATAATCCAATAGCTAACATAATTCTCAATGGGGAAAAACTGAAGTCTTTTACTCTCAAATCTGGTACAAGACAAGGATGTCCTCTATCACCACTCCTATTCAATATAGTTCTGGAATCATTAGCTACAGCTATTAGACAAGAGAGAGAAATGAAAGGAATAAAAATAGGTAAAGAAGAAGTTAAATTATCTTTATTTGCAGATGACATGAAAATTTATTTGGAAGACCCCCAAAACTCCACCAACAAGCTATTAGAATTAATACACAAATTCAGTAGCATAGCATGTTAGAAAGTCAACACACAAAAGTCAATTGCATTCTTCTATACAGATAACAAACAAACTGAGAGAGAAGTTAGAGAAGCAAAACCCTTTACAACAGCACTGAAAAAATGAAATATTTAGGAAGTAACCTAACTAAAGAAGTAAAAGAGCTTTTCAAAGAAAACTACAGTACTCTGAAAAAAGAGATCTTAAAGGATTTCAGAAAATGGAAAGATATTCCCTGCTTCTGGACAGGAAGAACCAACATTATGAAAATTGCCATACTCCCTAAGTTGTTATATAGATTTAATGCAATTCCTATCAAAATACTATCAACATACTTCACAGACCTGGAGAAATTATTCCTAAAATTTATTTGGAATCAAAAAAGACTCAGAATTGCAAAGACAATCCTGGGCAACAAAGGTAAGGCGGGAGGCATTATAATTCCTGAACTAAAATTGTACTACAGAGCTACCATGATAAAATCAGCATGGTACTTGCAAAAAAACAGACCTGAGGATCAATGGAATAGATTAGAAGAAGCAGAAGTAAATACAAACACACTCAGCCACCTTATTTTTGACCAAGGGGCCAAACATGTTTACTGGAAGAAAGATAGCCTCTTTAACAAATGGAAAAACTGGATCTCCACAGGTCGAAAACTAAAACTTGACCCAAGTCTATCACCATGCACTAAACTAAAATCAAAATGTATTAGAGATCTAAATATTAGAAGAGAAACCTTAAACTTCCTAGAGGAGGAAGAAGGAGGAAATCTTAAAGACATTGGGGTAGGCAAAGAGTTCATAGACAAGAATCAAAATGCATGTTTAACATGCGAAATAATCAACAAATGGGACTTCCTCTGGCTGAAAAGCTTTTTCATGTCAAAAGAAATTACCAAGAGAGTGAAAAGACAACCCACAAATTTCAAAAAAAATTTAACTAATAAATATTTAGTCAAAGGTCTTCTCTCTAGAATTTATAAAGAGATAAAAACCATTAGGGTTCCAAAATTCAAAGATCCAATCCAGAAACGGGCATCTGAGATGAACATACACTTCTCAGAGAGAGAAATTCAATAAGCCTATAAATACATGAAGAAATGCTCCACATCATTAACCATTCACGAAATGAAAAACAAAACAACATTTAGATACCATCTGTTATGGTTTATGTCTGGTTGTCCCCCCAAAACCTCATGTAGTCATTGGGTGGAGACTTCTATAGATTGAGACTTGATCCATGATCCCTGGGATTATGTGTTTTAATTCTGATGGGATTATTGGTCTGAGTAGGGCTGGGAGTATGGGTATGGTCTAGGGCGGATATCCTAAGGCAGATAGCCTGATTGGAATATAAAGAAAGACAGAGAGACAGACTACAGCTGTTGCTCTGCTGCCGTGTTTGGTTGGCTGCCTCTGCCACCATTTTTTTTTTTTTTTTGTCTTTTTGAGACAGGGTCTTGCTATGCAGTTGACACTGGCCTTGAGCTCACTTTTGTAGCTCAGGCTGGTCTCGAACTCGCACCGATCCTCCTGCCTCAGCCTCACGAGTGCTGGGATTACAGGCGTGTGCCACCACGCCCGGCTCTGCCACCATTTTGTTGCTGCTTCACCACCATGAACTGGATGCTTTCCATCCTGTTCCACTCAGCCTCGGGCCAGCCGAATATGGACTGAAACTTCCATGAACTGTGAGCTAAAAAAAACCTTTCCTTCCTTCATCTTAGGTGTTGGGTATTTGTCCCAGCAACAAGTGAAAAGTGACTAAGACAGAATTTGGTACCAGAGAAGTGGGGTCGTTGCTGTGACTATACCTGACAATGTGGATTACAAGCTTTTGGGAATGGCTTACAGGAAGAGATAGGAAAGGTTCAGAGATGTTGGCTAAAAACAAAGCACTAGAATGGCTTTGGCTGTTCAGCTTGGGTGATTCTGGTCAGAGCTTAGACCAGAAGAGTGACAGAAGGCCAGCCTGTAAAGACCAGGCTGAGGAGGTTTCTGCTGGAAAAAAGGATAGGATTGGTCATTGGACTTCAGGTGATTTGTGCTATGGATTAGCTGAAAGTCTTTTGGAATTTTGCTCCTGCCCAGAGACTTTGCCTAAGACTGAGATTAAGCATGTTGGACTGATTAATCTTTCAAGAGATATTTCAGAGCAGCAAACTATTGGGGCGGTGGCGTGGTTGTTATTGGTTGCTTTTAGCCAGATTTATGTTGAAAATCAGAGCAGAAAGCCAAGAAGGATGATTTTAAATGTAAGTTTGGCCAGGAAGGAAGCACCAGGAAAGCTGTACTGCAAAGATGGAGCTGAAAGGATCTCCGTTGCTGGGAAGGAACCAGAGAATCAAAAGGATGGCCTGAGGGCATCACAAGAGGCGAAAGCTCTCCACCCTTTGCAGCCTCAGAATTGCAAGGGAGAGAGGCTTTGCCTTGAGAAGAAAGCCGCAGGGGACCAAGTACCAGAATGGTGGCAGCGGCCAAACCAGGTTCCAAAATGGCACCCGCATGGAGAATATGTTTTTTGGAATCAGGGTCTGAGTGCTCAGCGATCTAGGCCCTTGACCTCTTCAGCCAAGAGAGAAGGTAGCCTGGCTACTGCTCCAGCTGGCAGCCACCTTGGCATTATCCACATAGGTGTATGCTGAATGTGGGAATTCTGAGGTTAAGAAGGCTTCCACCTTAATTTCAGAAGGTCTGGGAGGCCAGACCGTGTGCCCCTGAGAGGAAAGTGTGTAAAGCTGTGTGTGAGAAGCCTGTTCAGTGGAAACTCCGTAATTTTGGAAAAGCCAGGAGCGTGTATTGTGCAAAGAGGGAGCAATGTTGGCCTAAGAGAAAAGCCATGGAAACTACCACCAAGAGTGACTTAGGGACAGAGCTGCATGGAGCCCACAACTCAGTGCAGACTGCTTATGATGTTCCAGATGGAACTATAGGATTAATGTTTACCCTGCTGGATTTTGGACATGTGTTGTTCCCAATGCTTTGCATTACCCTGTTGGCAATTTTTGGAATTGTAATGTTTATCTTATGCCTTTGAATGTTGGATATGTTTAACTTTTCTGTTGTATAGGGGCTCACAGTTGAGGGTTTACCTTGGATCTTGGAGGAGACTTGGGATTTGGACTTTTCAGCAATGCTGAAACTGTTGGGACTTTGACAACTTTTCTAGATGGACTAAAATGTCTTTTGTAAAAAGGAATATGTATGAGACTTTGGGGGTCCAGGGATGGAATGTTATGGTTTATGTCTGTTTGTGCCCCCAAAGCCTCATGTAGTCATTGGGTGGGGGCTCTATAGATTGAGACTTGATCCATGATCCCTGGGATTATGGGATTATTGGTCTGATTAGGGCTGGGAGTATGGGTGTGGTCTAGGGTGGATATCCTAAGGCAGAAAGCCTGATTGTAATATAAAGACAAACAGAGAGACAGACTAGAGCTGTTGCTCTGCTGCCATGTTTGGTTGGTTGTTTCTGTCACCATTTTGAGGGTGTTTCTCCCTGCTCCACTCAGCCTTGGCCCAGCCAATATAGACTGAAACCTCTAGTAACTGTGAGCTAATAAACCTTTCCTTCCTTCATCTTGAGTGTTGAGTATTTGTCTCAGCAACGAGTAAAATGTAACTAAGACATCATCTCACCCCAGAAAGAATGACTACTATAAAGAAATCAACCAACAGCAAGTGCTGGAGAAGCTGTGGGGAAAATGGAACCATTCTCCACTGCTGTGGGAATGCAGACTGGTGTGACCATTATGGAAAGCAGTGTGGAGGCTCCTTAAAGACCTAGAGCTGGAAATCCCATTCAATCCACCTATCCCCCCTACTGGGAATTTTCCCAGAAGAACTGAAAACATCATACCATAGTACAATCTGTGCGCCGATGTTTATAGCAGCCCAATTCATAATAGCCAAATCTTGGAAACAACCAAAATGCCCACCATATGAAGAATGGTTGTAAAAGATATGATATTTTTATGCAGTGGAATAAAGAATTCTCAGGTATAAAGAATCATAAACTAGAATACTTCATATATAAATGGAAGTACCTTGAACATACACTCATAAGTTAAATAAATGAGACCTACATGTGTAAATATCATATAGTCTCCCTAGTATAAGAACTCAAAAGTAGAAAGAAAAATGGAGAGGCATAACACAGCTGAATGGAAATTAAAGACTTAAGGGTTAGTGACTGGAAACAGAAAAGGGAGGAAACATAGCAGGAGCAAAACTATGCACTTATATGCACATGATGAATTGGAGCATGGTCCTAATAAACCTCAAATGGTTTTTGACACTGATGATAGCAGTATGTAACACTTAAGCTATGCTTGGAGTGCCTCTGTGTCCACTGTCCAGGAACATGAAGCAGCTAACTTCTCTTCCTACCTTGCATTGAAATGCAAATCACCTGCCCCAGGGGAGAGGCAACACCCTTTTCCACCATAATCAATTACAAATTGCAGAAGCCATCCTGCCTCATGACTGCAGGAGGCTTTTGGGGGATACCTATACACAAACCATAACAGTAGGCTTCCCCTTTGTGTGTGTGTGTGGCCGAACGCAGCGCTTACGCTCTCTCTATGCCCTTGTCTTGCACAGGCTCAAGGTGTTTACAAAGTGAAGCCCCTGGCCTCCTGCTGAGCAACCCAGTTAAACTTCTAAACTTCTCAAGTTGACACGGTGTATCAATCATTACTTTCTTCCTTTATATGCATGTAGATCTTTACGTCCTATTATATTACTTGTAGTTTTTCAGTGCACGGCTCAATGTGTGAAACCCAAATAAAGGTTTAAATTTCAGTTCGTGAATGTAGAAAGTACCATTCCCCCTAAGTGAAGGACTAAAATGAATCAACCAGAACTCCAATTGCTGTGAAGGATGAACTCTAAACACTTGTAAGTGGATGAATGTTGAGATCATATTGTTAGTAAAAGAAATCTAACACACAAGTTTAGATGTAGCATGGGTTTTAAAATGTGAATATCCAAAATATAGATACAAAGTTAAGGAAAGGACTGAGGGATAGGAAGTATAGAGGTCTGTTTCAGATGGTAAGGGGAACAGGAGATGGAGGGAGAGGGCAGGTGGGGAAAGACACTTAAGAGAAGAAAAACACAGAAGCAGTGTTTTTAGGTGGGAAGAGTATTACAAGCTGGAAGGAACAGGAGGGATTGGAGCAAAGGGAACAGAAAAAGAATGAAGATGCGTTCTGTGTATGTACAAACTGCAAGATGGATCTAGTCAGTATGTGTTAAAAGCACATACTAATAAAAATAAAAATTAAAAACCCTAATTGCTGCTTATTGTTTAAAAAATCGCCAAAATCAGAACTCCTGGATCTTACACTTGAGTTCTCCCCTAGTTAGACTTCAGCCTCCGTGTCCACTGTCCAGGAATATGAAGTTGCCTGCTGTTCCCCAGGTTTGCAGAACTTTCCATTGGCCTGGAACCTGCTGGTGAGTTTTGACAGTATTAGAGACTCACCTTGAAAGATCCTAATTTATTTAGGGGTTGTCTACTGGGTAGCCAGAAACAAGAATCACAATTCTGGATTAATCCAGATTAATCTTCCTTAACCCAGCTATAAGATTTTACAGTTTAAGCCATATCACTTTTTTGAGTTAATTGTTTCTTTCTCTTTATTTACAATAGCTAACACAGATCATATGTATCATGAAGTGCATATTACTCTAATCACTTTACATGTACTAACTCATAATCTGTTCTACCAATACTAATACAGGTACCATTATTTTACTTATTTTTTAAATGAGAAAACTAAAACAGAGTTTTAGGCTTGACTAAGGTAATACCAAAAGAAAATAGTCTCCTTTCTTAACTTTAACTTTCAAGGGCTTCATTAGATTAATTTAGGAGTACTACACACCACTGATGGTAGTTTAACAACCATTTACGATAAATGAAAGGCTTCAAAAAGAAGGAGGAGAAGACAGAGGAGGAATAGAAGGAGAAGGAGGGGAAATAGGAGAAATTAATAAAAGCAATATTGAAATTTTACAGTTCCTTCCTCTGTTACAAAAGAAAAACCGGTGAAAGCAAATAAATCTTTATCGCCTTCTGGGAAGGTGGCCAAAGGTGAAGCCCAAGACCTTCGAGGTGGAGACAGAGGTTAGAGCTTTTATAGGATTGGGCTAGGGGTACAGTTTATATCAACTGTATATTGATGCAATAGGCAATGATTCGGGGAGGGTTTGTGCTTCCGAAAACCAAAAGAAGAAATCCTTGGAGAGGAAGTTCCTAGTTAATCCGGGGAGAGGAAATGGAAGAGAATCTAAGAGATGCTCGTTTTCGTTGGCTCTGGGATCCCCACTCCAAGCTGATTGAGCACCATGATGACCCTGTGGATCGCTGCATGGACACAGACCTATCGGAAATACCATGTAGATGTGAGTCATTAAGCCATAATCTTATTTTGACAAAATGATCAGATTTTAAACCCTTGTGATCTGTACAATGAAAACAGTTAAAAATCTTTCGAGCAGTGAGTTGAGAGGTTTATTTTACACGAAGAAAAACATTACTAGTAAATTAAATTGTAAACTACCAGTAACAACCAGGACCTGATTTTATTTTTATTGCAGTACAAATTAGATTATTAAGCAGAGGTCTTGTTCAGCCATGAAATGTGGATGGGTTGTTTAATATGCATGCAGATGACATTTCTAATTAAGTTTGCTGGTCATTATACAGAGCTTAATTTTTTTTTAAAAAAAGGGTTAATGACTTATAATACAGTATGTGGAGCAGCATTAGAACTAGTTATTTTTAAAATTACCCAGCAGTAGAAATATTATTCATGTGGTGTTAATGAAAGAAAGCAAAGCTGAAATGCTGAAATTGTCATGTCATCTATTTATTGCCTTCTAGTGGGATTATAATTTAATAATCGATTGGAGGAAAATGTAAAATATTAAGCAATTAATTTTTTGTATAATTCCATAATGCCTTTGGGGCATTTAGAGATTAGCCTGAAAATCTGAGGCTTATTACCTGAAAGAAAAATGAAGAGAAGGAGGAACATATTCAAATTCTTAGCTTTTGCCTTACATCAAGCACAGTGGTTCTCAAGAAGGACGATTTTGCTCATCCCTGGGACATTTGGCCAGGTCTACTGACACTTCTTTTCTTTTTTAAATTTAATTAAAAATTAATTAAATTTAAATAGGGTCTCACTATGCAACTTGGACTCATAGTAATACTCCTGTCTCAACTTTCCTGGCACTGGGATTACAGGTGTGTGCCATCATGGCAGATTTTCGTGGTCATAAAAGCATGGGGCTGGCACAGCATGCAGTACTGGGGATCAAACCTGGGTCCTTGCACTTGCTAGGCTGGCACTTAGGCTGTGAGCCATCTCCCCAGCCTAAAGATACTTTTGACTGTCATGTATGGTGGCTGCTGCTCTTGGTAGAATGAGTAGAAGCCAGAGAAGTTGTTACCCACAGAGTAGCTTTCCATAACAAAGAATCATCTGATGCCCAATTGCAATAGTGTTAAGATTGCAAAAGCTTGATTGAGAGATTTTTGAGATACCTGAAGTTGACAGAATCTATGAAAAAAGCTTTAAATGTCTTTTTAAAAAGAGTTCAGTTTTATTAAGTATGGACTGTAAGACAGGTGCTGGCTTTGGATTCATGTACTTTAAGCTAGCCATCAGAACATTGAATGCAATTATTACATTTTATAATGACAATTGTAGGTAATTTGCACCACTTAGCACTGAGTGACTGATGTGACCAAGTTTCAGTCCTTGGAGAACTAATTCCAGAGCGGATGTATCTAATCACTCTGACCTAAGATTATCAATTGTAAGAGTCTTCCCGAAAGAGCTATCTTTGAAGAAAGTTTATAAATGATCCGAAATCTCAAACAAAATTTGTAAGATCAAACATCTTGTTGAAAAGACTGAATGGTGTAAAAGCCAGGTTTACACATGAAGAAAATCACTTTCAGTGGATTTGGGAAAATAGGAAAATTAGGAGACACTGGTAGGTGACAGTATGGGTATATAAACATTCTACAAGTTTGTTTAGAGTACTTAAGAATAGTATATAACTGTTTTGCCTATCAGGTTATACCTTTGTGCAAAAAAAATTGTCCACATTTTGAGCGCAGCAGGACAGAATTTCAAGGAACAGTTACTGAGCCAACTGTCATCCTCACCCTTCCACTTACCAAAAGGGATTACCGAGGTTTCAAGTGGCATGTTAGAGAACATAGAAATAGAATATATAGACATTTCTAGTTATTCTAAGAAGACCACACAAGTCACTGAAAGAGCTGTACCTATTGATAGATTTATCATGGTAATGGGGAAGGGATCCCACCTATAAGTTTAGAGTAAAACTACAGGAGCCAAATTCATTAAAGAGACCATGATTTTATGAGCAGAAGGTAGCAGGAAGAGATGTTAATTAACAAACGCTACAATTTTGTAAGAACAGTTGATGCTAGGTTGATGTGAAAAT
The DNA here is from genome assembly GCA_004027025.1 of Myocastor coypus. Lineage (NCBI taxonomy): Eukaryota > Metazoa > Chordata > Mammalia > Rodentia > Myocastoridae > Myocastor > Myocastor coypus. Next base: position 71,020 of record PVJA010001476.1, on the reverse strand, counting down.
ATATTCATTTCTTCTCAGCCATGATATGCTAATGTGTCAGCTGCCATGGAACATGGATTTAGCTCAATGGAGTTGAAGAAAAGATAATCTTGGTTTTGAGACTCTTATACTTGAAATGACTGAGTGAATGCTAATTGAAATTCAGTATTTCTTCAACACTGGAATGAAGACTTATTAATGATGAGAATTACTTAATGAAAAGAAATGATATTTTTAAATTGTATATCTGTGAAATTCAAGTAGGCCATAGCTATGGATATCTATGCAAGACACAATGTGGAGTGTAAGCTAATAACATTTTCAAGAGGAAGCCATCTTAGTTTATAAACTTTTTCTTGATTGTTATTTTTTGCATAAATAATATCTTAAGCACATTTGTAATGAACCCAATATTTTATTTTATTTTATTTTATTTCTTTTTGTCTTTTTGAGACAGGGTCTCGCTATGCAGTTGTGGCTGGCCTTGAGCTCACTTTTATAGCCCAGGCTGGTCTCGAACTCACACCGATCCTCCTGCCTCAGCCTCCCGAGTGCTGGGATTACAGGCGTGAGCCACCACGCCTGGCTTGAACCCAATAATTTCCAGAAACTTTAGAGTTTCCTTTAGTTTATGGATAAGATCAGATTTTGTGTTGATCGGATCCTGTTCCCTAGAACTACCTGTCCTTTCTCCATCCTCTCAAGCCAGGATTCTCCCTTTTACTACAATAGATCTGTTATATTTCTCAGGCAAACACAATTTGCTTCTTTGTCTTGGGTCATGATACTATTATAGTCTAGTATGGTTGTGACAAACATATGGCACAAATGTTACTTATTTTTCTATTAAGACAAAAAAAAGTTAATGTAGAGCTGCTTCTTCCTAGAGTAAAATCTTAGTATTTAGATTTATCTTTACTGTTAACACTCTCTTAAGCAAAGGCTTTTGGGGTTGCAGTTTGGCACTCTGTCTCTAAAAGGCTTGCCATCAGCAGGCCAGAGCAGCTTTGCTTCTTCTTTTTCCTTGTCCAATTTAAAATCTCTTTGGAAATCAATATTCATGTCTCACATGGCTCATTAAACTTTCTCCAAATACCTCAACTCTAATTTCTATGAACTCTAATGAAAAGAACAGATATGTAAGCACTGGCATGTGGATGATCTGGATGTGTTACCAAAGTTTTTTTTATTTTGAACTGCAGCAAGTTCATAGTATTTCTATATGTGATGGCTCATATTTTGAATGCTGAGTTTTTACCAAACATAATTCCTTATGATACCTAATTTGCTTCCCACAGATTTATGCAGTGGACCACTTGCAAGCTTTCTTTTCTTTAATGGACTATCCTTGAAATGATTCTTCCTCAGAAATAATTGCTACATTTGGAATGTATTTGTATTGAAGTCTAGAAGCATGAGTTGCATCTGAATGAATCATGGCTTTTCATATTAAGAAGAAGCCATCAAGCTGATTGGGTGCTACCTGGAAATTTTCCTCACAGTGCAGAAGTTACTCTATACTGTCAAACAACACACTTTTGCTGTGACAGTAGCTTTGTATTGATACTGTGTCAGCAATACATAATTGATATAATTAAAATACAATTGACACAAAAATATTAATTGGATGAGGTAGTAAGAGTCCTCTTAGCCAAAAAATTGATAGGTGTATTTGCTCAATTTACCCAAAAAGTCACTAAAATATGAAATAAAAGTGTTGTGCGGTGAAAACTTAAGCCAGAAAGAGGCCTGGCACAGACCACTTTTCAGTGGCTGAAAAGTAATCTTTTTCTTCTGGGAAGTTCAGCTTGAAAGGATTATCTTTGTTTAAGGAAAGGGCCTAACAGTAAAGGCACTAGCCTTACTTTTAGCAGGGGCTAGAGTCTAAAGCAAAATAAAATATTAAGTCTCAGTGAAAACTGGACCTCAAAGCTTGGATGAGTCTCCCTTTTGGCCAGTACTCTGAATTGTCTTACACTGTGCTAATAGAGTAAAGATTCCATGATTTCATGGGGTAAGGACAAGTCCTGGTGTTTGCTATGATTTTTAGACTATTCTTTATATATTGTTCATTTGGCTTATTCTAACCTGTACCTTTTCCTGTTTGTAAGGCATGTGTATGAATAAAATTGCTTTCAATGGATCTGCAATCCCATCTGGAAAATTACGGAAATGAAAGGTAGTTTTGGAATCCACTTTCCACCACATGAATTTTCAGTTGGTGTTAGCAGTGAGGGCAGCCTTATGTGGAGTAAGTCCTCTTTAATTTGGCAGTTGGCTGTCTTCACTGCAAGTGCTCATTAGAGATATTTATCTTTGTTAAACACTTATGTGTATAGGAACATTGTAATGGGCATATATGGTGTGTAAGATAGACTGTGATTATGTTAAGTAACTGAAATATGGGGATTTTCTTGTTGCTATAACACAATCTAAATACCTTGACCAATGAAAAAATATTTAAAATAAATTCTTGTGTCTGAATTAAAATTAGGTTGGGCATGGTGGGATTACACTCTTATAATCCCAACATTCTAGAAGGTTGAGACAAGAGGATCACAAGTTTGAGTTCAGCCTGGATAGTTTAGTGACTTAGAAAAGCTCTATCTCAAAGAACAACAAAAAGCTAAATTAAAAGTAGAAGAATAAATTTATTTCTCATGAGTTTTGTCAGTCACTTGCTATGATTACGGATTCAGTGATTACAGTACTGAGCCCTATAATTCACATCTCATATCCAGTACTTTGACTAATTTTGGGCTTCTATAAATATAGAGGGATTTTCTCTGAGAATGAATTAGCTTCATTTGCACGGAAACTATAACCTGTGGCTATGGACAGAATATTTGTGTATTTCAGAAAAGCAAAGGCAAAGCTCAAAGGTCAATAGACTCTGAGACTTTACCTCTTAGGAATGGAGTTACTGTTCTTGCCACACAAGCTCAGTGGGCTTCCCTGTCTTTTCTGCCACGTGATGATGCTATGCAATGACATCATCTGTGAACCAGGAAGCAGGTGCTTACAAGATGCTAGATCTGTTATATTGATTATATTGCTCACAATTTGGAAGGGTGGGAAACCCAAGGTGAAGGCACTGGCAGATTTGGCATCTGTTTAGTATCTGTTTCAGGTGTTTGTGTAGTATTTCATTTAAAATATAATCAAAGCAACAGACATAAAATGATTTGGGGCCAAATATAATAAAATCAATAAGAATGCAATTCAATGACAAAATGAAATGTTCAGGTACACAAAAGTATCATTTATATTGGAGAGTATTCAGTATGTGTCTGTATTTAAGTTTTGCATAAGAAATACCAAGTGTTAATTTAGAGAACAGATTAATTAAATGGTTGGTGAGGAGAACTGTATTGATTGATTAAGAAGATAGGCTTAGAGGTCAATACTCAGACTTTCATGCAGTTCACAAATTTTAAACAGCATGCAACGTTGCAAATTATATCTTCTAATATGTAATTACTTTTTAAACATTTGGAATCCCATCTATTTTTCATCATTTTGCTTAAATTTTAAATGTGGTAGAAATTTATTATCAAGAGAAAGGCTCAACAGCATCAGTGAAAGAATAGGAGAGTTATTGCTTACTTAGCAATATAAAATCAGACTACAGATGGCAACACGTTGTAAACAAATTTACATTTTCATGTTATAAAGATAATTTACCATTATAGGATGAATAAAATGAAAGAAGAAAGCCAATTAATGCATATTTTAAGAAGAATTTATAAGGAAGATACTTGAATTATCCAAGTTTATTTTAGCTTTGCATTCTACCTCTTCTGGGGAGTACCTCACTAACCATGTGTTATACTTTGTGTCTAGTTGCCCCCCAAAAACCTCATGCAGTCATAGGGTGGACTTCTAGAGTTTGTGATTAACTCATGATCTACTGGGATTATGGATGTGAGTGCTGCTGGTAATACGGGTATAAGTACTGCGCTGAGCCTGGGGTGGTGGGTGGATACCTTGAATGCAACATAAGGAAGAGAGACTTGCTTTCTGTTGCCATTGCTGTTGCTACTCCTCCATTTTGTTCTTGCTCTTTGCTGTTGCCATGAAAGGCTGCTATCTGCCGTGTACCACTCTGCCTTGGAGCTAGCTGAGTACAGACGGAAACGTCCAGTAACTGTGAGCTAAATAAACCTCTCCTTCCTTCATTTTGTGTGTCAAGTATTTGCCTCAGCAACAAGAGAAGAGTAACTGAGACAACGTGTTTCAAGGACACATGTACTGTGAAGTGGACTCTACTCTATTGATTAAAAACATTCCAGTTACCCATGAGCTCCTAGATGCCTACAGGCAGTGTTGGTGAGCTGCCTGTGACTCGTATCTATCATGGCATCTTAGAGTTTCATTCATGGAGCCTTGTAACTACAGCTCTATTGTTTTACAAATTGAAAAAATTAAAGATTTTTAGTTTTAACCTGCTCATAGGCAAATAACTGAAAAGAAAGTTCACATATGTTTTATGGTCCATTCTAGCGTAGAAAAGAGTTGCATGGCTAGTGACTATTCACTAAGCCTATTTATTCTGTACTTTATTGCCTTCCTGTGCAAGTGTGGAACTGTGTTTTGCAACTCTCCAACAACTTATTCAGAGGTTTTTCTGCAATTTGCTTTTTATTTCATTGCAGTCATAATTTGTGGCTATTTTCTATGCCAAGAAATGGGTATATAGGTTGTAATAGTTGATCAGTATACTGTATAGTGATCCTATATATGATTATTATGTAGCTATACCATAGAATTAGTAGTCAGCACTCTAGTAATTATACGTTTATATTATAGAATGTCTTAACAGTTACTCAGGTCCAGGCCAGCGAAATGTAATTGTGGTAACTTTTTGACTATATCCTATGCTCTATTTCCTGGCTTATCTGATTGGCCCAGAAGAGGAAGTGAGGAAGTTCTGAAAGTTCACAACTATATATCTAAGAGAGATACCTGTACTGTTTACCTAGCATAAAACTTAGTGGGCTCTTTCTAGTTAAGACTTGGTGTTACCCTTAAGTGCTGAGAAATTTTCCAGTATTATTGTTCTCATTAAAAATAATTTTACATATTTTCTTTATTTTTTCTTCATAGGACTCTAAATAACAGTACCTTGAATTTTTGACTTTTCAGTACTTTGTTTCACAGATTAAAGCCAAATTTAGGGATATGTAAGACAACTGTTGGCTTTGTTAGGAATTTTGAAAAGACTTGGCTGAAAGTTCTCACTTGAATTCTGTTACAGTCACAGTCAGTCCAGGGGAGAACTGAGGTCATCTTAAGGGTCACCTGGATTTGGTGATAAAAAGTCGACTCACCCATGAAGTCACCAGTGATTCTGCTGTCCATGGAAGGTCAGCAGGAGCCACAGACTGGAGACCTACATGGGGCTTCTTCATGGAGCTTTTTTTTTTTTTTTCTCTCCACATTTGTTCAATTCTCTAAGTTAAAATGAACTCTAATGCACTGTATGGTTGTTTTATATCATGTATTTGAGTAGTTCGTTGATATCATGTATTTTTAAGTAATCATTCCAGGAAAGCATAACACAATCACAGAAATGTTCACAGATCATTCAACTCACTGAAGTTTCATAAACACATAAACTGTATTTACCTGGATTGAGGTATACAACATTTCTGGCATTGCAAAAGTTCTGGGTCTAGTATCTTCTCCAGAACTCACCCCTCTATTCTTCTTGATTCAAACACCATAAATCAGTTTTACTTGACTTTGAGTTAACATTAATGGAATCGCACAGTAACTACTCTAAGTCTGGCTCCTTCGGCTGGATGCTGTGTCTGTTAAAATCCATAATGTTGTAATGTATGTTAATTTATTCTCATTATATCATTACAATATAAGATAATGTCCATTTTAATTGTGTACTTTACTGTTAATTCATATTTTTTTTCTTTTTTGGCTTGAACCAAAAGTATGCCTGTAATTCACTTATCAACTCTGATAGCTCATCTGTGCATTGCTTTAGATTTTTATTTATGCAAATCTTTGTTAATAATGACTTTCAGAATTATTTTATGAAATTTTGAGTGGGAGAAATATAAATGCATTTATGTAGATTGGATTCTTGCAACAAAATATGGAAATAGTGGTTTTACATGTAGATGCATCCCTAAATCTCTTTTAGCAAGATTTTGTCAGCATGTTTTACTGAAAGTGCATGAATACTCAATTTGTCAAGGCTTTTTCATGCTGTATACTAAGTAAAGCTTTAAACATTTTTACTAGTTACTGGAAGTCTGCCTTTGTTTTACAAATTCCCACAGTCTCTAATCAGTTTTCCATTGATGTATCTTGTGAATTGACATTGTATTTGATGAGCAAAAACTCTGGCATACAATGACTACAAATTGTGTGTGTGTGTGTGTGTGTGTGTGTGTGTGTATAGTACCTGGAATTGAACTCAAGACCTTGCATCTGCTAGGCAGGCACTTTTGTTCCTGAGCTATCTCTCCCTGGCCCATGACAATTTCTTTATGGCTTTCTCAGCATGTGGCTTGCATTTCATAGTTTTTTCCTTAGTGTGTGAAGCATTTCCATCAGCCAGGAGGTGGGTCCTGTCTTTTGCTAGCTGTATTTCTTCCAATTTAATACATTTGCTGAAGCTCTGGTCTGTGACTTCTGATTCTATCTTATAGCCAATAAGACCATAGATTCAGGTACAGCCCTACCTTCTTAAAGTTGAGAATGTGATTGCTGTTGGAATAATTACTATTTCACACAAAGTCAGAGGAAATAAATAAACTAAATAAAAGACAATGTTAGGTTGCATGGTGGTTAATCTTGATTCTCAACTTAAATAGATTGAGAGTTTCCTAAAAATTGGTAAGACACACATCAGAGTGTGTCTATGAGGGTGTTTCCACAGATCGATGTATAAGTCTGCAAGCTGAGGTCGAAAACATCATCCTACAGGGTGGGGACATTTATGCAGGATGGAAAAAACTCAAGAAAGTTGGACATGGTGCCACGCTCCTATAGTCTCAGCAACTTGGGAGGTTGAAGCAGGAGGAACTCACATTCAAGTCCAGCCTGGGCAAGTTAGTGAGACTCTGTCTTTAAACATTGGGCTGAGACTATAGTTCAGTGGTTGAACACTTACCTAGCATGCCTGAAAGAAAGGAAGCCTACATTCAGCTGCATATTAGATCCTCCTTGAATGCTGCATTTTCTGTGTCTGCCATTTTCCAGGAAATGGAAATGTCCAGATACTTCCGCCTTTGAATCATGTACATCAGCAATTCTCCATGGGACTTCCCAATATCGGTTTTATTCTGAGGCCTCCAGCTTCTTGGTCTGAGAAGTCATTATCCAGCCTTGAAAACCATTGTAGGGCTACCCAAAATCTGTATATATATATATATATATATATATATATATATATATATATCCAGATATATATATATATATATATTTATATATATGTATATATATAACATATATATGATATGGGATATTACTTTAAAATATAAATATATGTTTGCTTCTGCTCCACTAGGAAACTCTCATAGAGGTAGGCAAGGCCAAGCCTTCCATTCTACACAGGTTGAATTACTTGTTGTCCCTATGCATTTTCTCAGAGATAGGATATGTTTAATTTCTTCTCAAGGCTGCCTATCATGTGAAGCTCTGTTGAAGTGTGAAGGCAAGTTGTCTGCCTCTGACATATCCAGTATACATCATAGAGGAACAATCTTACGATTCCTTTATAATCACAATTCTAATTCCAATTCAAAAAGGAGACAATGGGAAATGCACAATCATTCTTTTTTTTCCCAGTAAATAACAGACTTTAGGGAATTCAAAGCAAGGACTTGCTGATTTAGTAGTAAGTTAAGCTCCTTAATAGTAAGTTAAGTTTGTTTCACTGGGATGGTGATTCCTGCACAAGTTGTTCAATGAGTGCATCCTCAATAGAAACCTGAAAATAAGTGAGAAAATTAGGAGGAACAGGTGGACGGTAAGGAGAGAGAGAGAGAGAGAGAGAGAGAGAGAGAGAGAGAGAGAGAGAGAGAGAGAGAGAGAGAGAGAGAGAGAGAGAGAGAGAGAGAGAGAGAGAGAGAGAGAGAGAGAGAGAGAGAGAGAGAGAGGGAGGGAGAGAGAGAGAGAGGAGTTCAGTGGACACAGTCCTTGGAAGGAAGGGCTTGGCTTCTTTCGTCCAATTCTTCGGTTGATTCCTCTGGAGTAGGATCATGGGAACATGTCATTTCTAGGGATTTCTTGGCGTCGTAGGTCCTCTTTCCACAGATACCTTTTGGGGAACTTGGAAATCACATTATATTGCATGATATGGCAGTCAAGTATGGGGATTTGTTGGCAAGATTATCTCTCAAAAGCATATTTACTTTTAGTAATTTCCATGTGCAAATAGCTACAGTTAAGCTATTTTAGCTGGGGAGATAGTTCAGTGATTTAAGTGCCTGCCTAGCAAGTGCAAAGACCCAGCTTCAGTTCCTGGTACTGCATGCTATGCTGGCCCCACGCCATGCCACTGGCTGAGACAGGGCGTGGCAGTGCGTGCCTGTAATCCCAGCTATGGGGAGGCTAAGACCGAGAATTACTGAGTCTGAGCTTCACAGTGAGGCCCTATACCGAATAAATAAATCTTAAAAAATATTTCATATATGTATGAAATTCCTTCCTATATTTAAGGAAGAAGATTGTCTGGTTTTATCTCCTGGCCTCATCAAGGCTATACATGTGAATTTCACTTCTTGCTAATGGCATTCACTATGCTCTTTCCCATTCATTATAAAACACGGAAACTGTCTATATATCTGTACAACCAGCTTCCAATTTTCCTTCCTCCAAGACTGATATTTTGATTAAATTACATTACATTGATATGTAAGAAAAAGATGATTGTGATGCTATTGATAGCTTAGTTTTATTGAAAATTTAATATAATACAGTAGCAGTTCAAGACACTCTTTCATCCTTCTAAGAAGACTATATGGAAATTTTAAAAGGTCATATGGCCAAAAGAGAATGCAATCTCTCAGACAATATATATTTAGTATTTGCACTTGCCATTTGCTTGATCCACATTATGATTGTATCAAGCACTATTAAAATAACAACTTTCATATTTTCAGCAAGTGCTCTGTATCTTGAATGTACCCACAAAACACTGCCATGCTTAGATTAGATGTGGGCTTTGGAGGGTGGTTGCATTGGGGGCAACTGTACTCATTGGTACATTCATCCACTCTTGAATTGGGCAGAAGGGTGTAATGTGGGGAGGAAGGCCTTGCTGAAATAGGCAGTTCACTGGGGACATGCTCCAGAAGGATACAGCTTTCTCCTCAGTTTTTCCTTTCTCTCTCTGCTTCCTGGTTACCATGTAAGCAGTAGCTCTCCAGGCCTATGCTCTTCCACTCAGCCCTCTTGCCTTGGAGCCAGCCAGAGAATGATGTACTGAATTCTCTATAATGAAACAAAATAAGATACTTCTCTATGTAGTCAGTACTAAGTATTTTGTTCCCATAATTCAGAAATTGATGACAGATTTTAATATTAGGGCTGGGCATGTTGCTGTGACTAGCTCACCATGTAGTCTAGAAATCTTTGTAACTGGTTTCCACCAGAGTTTGGGAAAGTTTTGAGATGTCAATTAAAGAAGTCCTAGAATACTTTTAACCAGTCTTAATAGGAGAGTATAGACAGAGCTCAGAAAGGCAGCTAGTAAAGATCAGGCTAAGGAAGTTTCCAATGGAAAGAAGGACTCCAATAGATATTTGACTTGAAACCATGTGTATTATTCATTAGCAGAAAATTTGTCTAAGTTTTGCTCATGCCCCAACCTTGCTGAAGACTGGGATTAAGGGAAGCAGACAAATTCATGTAGTAGAGAAAATTTCAAGGTCTACCTTTGTTCCAGCTGTGACATGTATATTTCTGACTGCTTTCAACCAGGTTATAGTGAGAAGCAGGTGAAAAAAGCTCATTTAAAAGTTTTTAGTGTTGCCAGAAATGAAGCCCCAGCAAAGCTGAAGCAAAAGAGAACATGGCTGCTGAAAAGATAAGCATTAAAAGAAATCAAGTACTTTGTACAGGACAGCAATGAAGATGGCTGGAGGCCATCTTAGAAAAAAAGTAAGAGCCTTTAAAAAAATTCACTTGAGGGAGAGTATAGCAATCATTGATATGACATTAGAAGCAGCAGACATCTAAAAGACCAGAAACACACGCATTCCAAGCATGATTTTAGTATTTCACAATGCTATCCTCAGTGTCAAAAACCTTTTGGAGGTACTTAGGACCATTGCTTAATTCATCCTTTGTATATGAGTGCATGGTTTTGCTCCTGCCATGTTTCCTAACTGTTCATTTGTTGTCTCTTCATTGTTTACTTCTTAAGTTCTTGATTTCCATTCAGCTGTGCTATGACTTTCCATTTTTTTTTTTTTTGAGTTTTTAACACTAGGGACACTATACAACAAAAGAAAATAAGAGACAACGAAAAATGCCTTAGGATTAACCTGCTACAATTTTGTATACGGTTAGATTTCTAAATTTCTATGTAAGAATGTATAACTGTTTTTTCATCACATTCTATAGGGATTTATTAGAATATTGATGACTGATGGAAAATACCAGTTCCATGTTAAGTCTAAGGTGTTTGATATTCAGAAAGACAGTGATGTTAAGCTCCAGTTCCTATGTTATAGAGTAATAGAATCACAAAGCTTCTCTTCTGAAGGGTTAGCAACTTCAGTATGCTGTCCAAAAAATTAGAGCAAAAGAAGAGCTATAAAGATAGCCAATATTTTGGCCCTGGCCCTTCAAGGTCAGTGAGGACTCAGGACATAAGACAACTTGTACTGTAACATCCTGTAACTCAGTGGTGTCCCAAATTTTCTGTTCAAGGAGATTATGGGGCCACAGAGGAAAGGGATTCACAATGTATAATGTACTTAAGGAGAGTTACCTAGAGAGAAACATTCAGGCTTTCACAGACAGCAAATTGGTCAAGGAATAGCCATGACTCATCCAGATGGCTGACACCGACAAAAGTTCTACAAAATGCTGTACATGGTTTCAGGGTAAATTCTGAGGGGATTTGACTGACCTTGTCAGATACCAAAGTTATATGTTTTGTTATATGGGTCTTTCTTTAACTTGGCCTTAACCATCCAGCAGAAAAGTTTAATCATGAGACATAAAATGTAAAGCCAGATTAACATGCTGAATTATAAAAGGCTGAAGTCAACAACTTCCAACATTGTCAGTTCTGCTTACAACCTTCTACTACTATGGAATACTGGACTATACATACAGCTATTTTCTTTTAGTTCAATTAGTAGAGATATTGGTACCAATAGTTTTAGAAAATTTATGTCTGCATCTTGCACCCTGAACAACTACTATGAAGACAGCAATAAGCCTTGTACTGAGTATTTTGGCTGTCCTACTGACATGCTCTGAAACTGTCTCATTGCTATTTCTTTGTTGTTGAAATTAATAAAAAAAAAAAAAAAGCAAGAGCCTACATTTCACTGACTCAAGGGGTAAAAGGGAAAGGGTAAATTTGTCTTGAGGATTCTGTTTTGAGAAGAGTCCTCAGACACCATACACAAGGAAAGACACCTATTAAATTGACTCCCGAGGATTCTTTCCACAGTGCTCCAACATCGAGGGACTCAGAGAAGGCTGAAGCCAGAATCCAGGAGGCTTATCTAATACTCGAGTTGTTGGCCGACCTTGGCCTCTTCGTTATGGTGCTGGTTTTATGGGGATGCAGAATACAAGAGTTGTAGGATGAAGGAGGCTTCTACCTACGTTTCGAAGAAGCTTCCAGAAGATAGGCAGTGTGCCCCTGAGAGAGATGTGTGTGCAACTGTGAGAAGATAGCAGAAGTTATGGTGGAATCTCTTGGGGAAGAGATACCAGGAGCATGGAATGTCTGATGAGGAGAGCCACAGGCAGTGAGCACAGCCACCCCAGGAGAGGCCACAAGAACTGCAGCTGGAAGTGCAGCAAGAGAGGGCTACCAAAGCTGTTTGGAGCACATTTCTTGCCAAAACTGGCTGCAGGCTTTGGACATGAAATTAATGAGTTTAATGTTTTGTCTGAGAAGTTTTGGTCTGATTTTTTTTTTCCTGTATCCTTATGGAAGGAAAATGTTTACCTCATGCCACTGTGTGTGTAGCTTTCTTAAAAAAATATTTTTTAAAAATGTATTTAGTGCAGAGTGTATAGGGGCTCACTACACAGATCAGACTCATAGTGATCCTCCTGTTTTCAGCCTCCCAAGTGCTGGGATTATAGGTGTGCACTGCCAAGCCAGTCTCAATCACCATCGCAGTACACCACTGGGCTGGGGCCAGCATGGTTTGTGGTGCTGGGGATTGAACTCCAGTCCCTGCACTCTGCCTAAGCAGGTGCTTTAGTCTTCTGAGCTATCTGGCTGGTCCCCCAAACTTTTATTTGTACTGTAGCTCAAAGCTAAGCATTTGCCTTCAATCTTAGATAAGACTTTGGAATTGGGTTCTTACCTAATGTTGAAATGGTCAAAACTTTGGAGATGCTTAGAGATAAACTAAATGAATTTTTCACAAAGAGATACTCATGAACACTTTTGGGATTCTGGACAGAACACTGAATTTTGGGTCTGGCATGCCTCCCAAACCCTCATCTGCTCACGGGTGGGGCTTTGTGACAGTGGCTGGATTGCAAAGGTCATGCACTTGCTAGAGGATTTGTGCACTGGTAAGAGCAGCAGCGTTCAGTGCTGTTGGGGGTTGTGGAGGGGTGGTGCCTGGAGGCAGGGGCCTCATCTCTTCTCTTTCTGCTTCTTGTTGGCCACGATGTGAGCCATATTCCCTTGTGCCCAGGCCCTCCCGCTGCACTTTCCACCTTGAATCCAGCTGACTGTGGACTCAACAGACCGTTTTTGCCTTCTCTTATCTTTTGATGTGCTTTTGCAGACCTTATGTGCTTTTGACTCTTAGCCAGTACCTTTTGCCTATGGCTCATGCTGGTGCTTCTGCCGTAATGTGTCTCTTGCAGCTTACTACAACAGGTTAGTAGGACAGCCACAATAATTAATGCAATGCATGCTGTTGTCTTCATAGTAGTTTTTCAGAGTACAAGATGCAGATATGATAATTTTTCTGAACACTGTTAGTACAAACCTTTCTTGTCATTGAATTAAGAGAATGTAGTTGTATGTATAGTCCAATAGTCCATAATAGTAGTGGGTTATCAGCACAACTGGTGATGGAAGCTGTTGACTTCAGCCTTTTACAGTTGAGCATATTAATATATTAATATGGCTTTATTTTTCTTACCTCGTGGTTACACTTCTCTGCTGGATGGTTAAGACCAAGTTAAAGCAAGACCTATGTTACAAAAAATATGTAACATTTGTATCTCTCAAGGTCAGTCAGGTTCCCTCAGAGTTCACCCTGGAACTATGTGCTAAGATTTGCAACACTTTTGTCAGTGTCAGCCATCTGGGTGAATCTCGGCCAGTGCTTGACCACTTTGCGCTCTGTGGAAGCAAGAGAGAATATTTTTTCTCTAGGTGACTCTCCTTAGGCACACTATACATCATTGATTACTTTCCTCTGCAGCCCCATAATCTACTTGAACAGGAAACTTGGGACTATTTCTTTAATGAAAACACTTATCTATCCAGGAGGCACTTTAGCTTGAAGATTTTCAAATGCGAACTTACAGAAATGGGAATAGAAAGGTGTCATTTTTATATTTTTAATGCTTTAGATCATTTTATTGGCTTAGGACAAAGAAACTGTCAAGAAAGATAAAGAATTTGAAATGCAGAAATTGAGACTTATGAGGGAGGTGAAATGATCAGGTACCTTAGGAAAATCAATAGATGCATAAATGCATCCCATCTGCCCAAGTGTCATAAAGAGTAACAGGGCAACTCTTTCATTTGTTTGTATTCTCTTTCACTTTTCCTTCTGACTGTAAATGCAATATTTATTATGGAAGGATTGAAAAATAAGTAAACGAACTATAAAGAAAAAGAAAATCTGGCATCTAGAAATAATTCAGCATCTAGAAATATAGTTGCACTTTGAAATTGCATATCATTCTGATATATTCTTCTTTGGATATTTATTTATTTATTTATTTATTTATCTTTTTGAGACAGGGTCTCGCTACGCAGCTCAGGCTGGCCTTGAGCTCACTTTTGTAGCCCAGGCTGGGTCTTGAACTTGCATCGTTCCTACTGCCTCAGCCTCCTAAGTGCTAGGATGGATACTATTTATTGATTTGTCTATTTATATTTAGAAGAAATTACCACACAGTGGTATATTTGCTGTTTTCACTTAATATTTTATAAAGAATGTTTCTATATCATTAAAATTTATTGTAATTGTCATTTTTGGAAACTGCAATGTGTCCCAACATTTGTGTATGCTAATTTGCCTCATTTTTTCCCTCTTTAATATGTTAGATAATTTTTAATTTTACTTTTCTATTTTAACTCTTTCATGAACACCCTTTATCTATGTCTTTGGTACCGTACATGATGATATTCTCTAAATGAATTTGAACATTTTCTTCTAATAAGATCCTGGAAGTGAAGTTGCTGTGACTTAAGATTTTTTTTTTTTTCCTTTGCCTCTGTCAAGATTCAATTTTACCCAGGGTGATAAGGAATCAGCTGAAAAGAAAAGCATAAATGGTGCACATCAAGAGCACTTTTTTTTTTTTTTTAAATTATAGCTTTTCTTTCTCCAACTAAAAAAGAAAGAAAAAAAATTTAACTTGTCTTTGTGAATCAAGAACTCTCACTTAGCTTTCTTTCTGAGGTTCTTCCAGATGCATGCATCTCCACAGGCTCTCTGCAGATTCCTCCCCAGCAGCATAGTAAACCCGGTGAGGGACACACAGGACTTTGAAAGGTATTATCCCAGGGAAGCCAGCCAATGTGCTCCTGAATAGCATAAGTATTCTTGTTCATTTAGGGGCAGTAAAGTTACTGAACACACCCCTACTTATTAAATGTCTTAGCATTTACAAGCTCTAGACACCTGTGCATTTTATATAAAAGTTAGAATAAACACAATTTATTTCATTTTAAATATTTTCCTATATCACAAGTGATATTTTTAAGCACAAACCAACCAGTCAGATTTTATGAGTGAAATTGCTGATTGTTAACATTAGAGAAAAGTTTTCATATGAGCAGTAAAGTGAGAATAGGTATGAAAATTCTAAAAAAATAAAAAGACTTGCCTTCTGATATGTAAAATAAGGTTAATTAAATACATGAAAAGAATAATAAGACCTAGGTTTAAATGGAGGGTTTTCAATGTGAGGGAATCAAAATGAGTCATGGATCTTTCACAGAAAATCAAGCTCTCCATTTTCAAGCTCAGATTCTAATTCTAATTTAGTTCTCTTTCTGTCTCTTTCTCTCTAAGAACTGATTTCTATTCTGCTGAGTAACTGACCTTTACTATTGCTAATATAATTGTTATAGTCTTCGGGCTTTCTTCTTCTTCTTCTTTTTTTTTTTTTTTTTTTTTTTTTTTTTTTTTTTTTTTTTTTTTTTTTTTTTTTTTTTTTTTTTTTTTTTTTTAAAAAGAAAGATACTGTATATTTTAGTCTTTTGGGAATGAGAGTAGTCACAGCATACAGTGGTCAGGTTACAGCTGAACCATGCTTTTTTTTTTTTTTCTGATAAGTAAGAAGGAATTTAATGAAAACACATTCACATCCTGTCTTCTTATCACCTCGTTCTCTTTAAAATATATTTTTAGGAAACTTACCCCAAAACATGACTTGTTTTTTGCCGATATTCAAATGAAAACACTTTAATCTTTTATGTTTTGCTTTTAGGGTAAGATTTCATTGCTCTAAAGAGTCACAAAATGATAATGAACTCTCTCTACCCCTTCCTTGCATAGAAATAGTTCAGAATCATTGATCTCAATTTCTTTGATCCCTCTTAGTTACGCTCATAGAGGAAATCTTTCTTCTGTTATTTATTCTTTTTCTCTTCTCCTTACCACCTCCAACTGTTTTTTCAGGAACTTTCTAATTTTTATGTGATCTCATTTTTATAATTTGGAATTTGATCAAAGCTATTAAAAAAGAGCAGATGCTTCCCGGAAAATACTGTCATGCTTTGCTTTTGAGATTGTTTTATATTGCTATCATGAATTTCTACATTTCTATAATTATTTACCATTGTGTATTTTTTAGTTTGGTTTGAAATAAGCTGCTACTGTATCATCTAGTTCTCTAAAAATATAGCATTATTGGGACACACAGAAGTTCCATGTCTGAAAATTTAGAAACAATTAAATATTGGAAAATTTAATATGATTCAACCTAATGTAAAGTGTTTTTTAGGGTTACCCAAATGTATGAAGTATAATTGATTTCAATGTGTTCATCTATTAAATGAATACTGTAGTTTGTGGTCTTTCTCAAAAGAAGTATTAACTAATATCTACAGAAACTTATTTTCTTTTCTAAATGGAAAATATTTTAGTCTTAAATTGCTTCATTTAGTGTATACTATGTATATATAAAACTTGGATTTGTATGGAATTTGTATTTTCCTAAAACTAGGCAAGTTATTGTATTTTCTGAGCATGTGCAGTTATTTGTGAGCCTAAGTAGATTTTTAGGCAGGAAATTACTATGATTATCATTGATGTAGTAACATCACATGATAAACACTTTTAGATGTGATTATTTCATGTGTTACATTGAAAATTTTTATGTAAAAGGTATTCATCTTATTTACTCAATACCTGTAAATATCTGTTGTGTCTAGTAGGCACTGTAAACCATCAGACCTAAGAGGAAGGAGTATCTAAATCCTAGAAAGTTATTCTAATAATATCACAAATTAGGAGGTTAGTATATCCTTAGTGGTCAGTCTAACTCAGAGAGAAGTTCCTGAACTCAAAACCTTCAAGGTAAGTATGTTTTCTAGTATTTCAACACTTCTCACTTCCCTATATTTACATTGCTTTTCATGTAATTACCATTAACAGGGTGGCCTGCCACTTCGGTTGATTACAGATTGCCCATGTAAACTGTCTTGACAGTAGAATTAGGTAGATGTGATAGTGTGCCCACTTCATGACCAGAATAAAGAATTTTGCACAATTTTACTTACAACAGAAAAAAATAAAATAAAACTGTGAAGTGGTTCTCAACAGAGAGAAATTATGCTCCTAGGGGAATTTAGTGGCATCTGGGAATACTTTTCATTGCCACAACTTAGATAATTCTACTGGGGTATAGTGAGTACAGGGACAGGATATTGCAGACATCTCCCAAGGGAAAGTGTGACTTGATAAACAAAAAATGTGTAACCTAAAATACTTTTTGTTGGGGCCTGGCGGGATGGCTCAGTGGTCTAAAGCACCTGCTTGGGAAAGCTTGGGAGGCTTCAGGGACCGCGGTTCGATCCCCGGCACCACATGCTGCGCTAGCCCTGCCCTTGGGGCAGGCTGAGCCGGCCATAAAAATGAGTGAATAAACAAATAAAGGTTCTGAAACAAGAAAAAAAACAAATAAAATAAAAAATTCTTTAAAAAAAAAAATAAAATAAAATACTTTTTGTTGAATAGGAGACTCCATCTGTCATTACCATGAGCAAGATATAATTGGCCTAGCCCTTAGTTCCCTGGGGTGGGAGTGAGGGAATGAGAGGCATATGGACTACAGCTAACTTGCAAAAAACATGAGCAAGTACAGTTAAATCAACAAACGCCACGCTTGTGAGTCACTGTATCTAGTTACAGCTAATTGCTAGTTTAATAACTGAGTTTACTCTGGATTGTTACACAGCAACAGCTAACTAATGAAACTTTGCAACAAAGGAGAGCTGAGTATTGGGCAGCAAAGACATAGTCAGTTTAATACATGAACTAATTTCCACACCAAAAGATAAGTTAATATATATTGTCTCACTGAGGGACCAGCGTTTTTGTATTTTTTTTTCTGATACAAAAGTGCATTTTTATGATTTCATATAATGAATTTATTTTGCAAACTAAAAGATAAAAAAGAATAATGTATTGGCATAGAAACTTTATTTCTCTTTAAATCACAAATTATAAAGCATAAAATATATAATTTAATAAATTTTAAGTTCTTTAATTGCCAGTTATTATCGATGAGTGCTGTAATTATAGAGAAAAAGAAACATACCACCTGCCAACAATAATAGCTGCATTATTTAAGAATATTTTATTAGTATATATTTTGTAATTTCATTAGGAAAATCATATAACTTAAAATAAGCAAATCTATTCTGAGAGTCAGAATTACAGTTTAAAATTAGAATCTTTGCTTTTTCTGTGTTTCTTCTTTTCCTCTCTATTTTGAATGACCTATTAGTGAAAAGAGGACTGTCTTTGCTTTCTTAAGCCTACACTGCAAGAAAATTGAGGCTTGAAAAGATACAAATCTAAACACAAGTTAAAAAAAAAAGCAAGTACTTTCCACACAATGAGAACTTTGGATAGAAAACAGAAGAACTGCACAGATTTCTAGATATATAACAGTTACCAAAACTAAATAGGAAGATACAAAAATTAGGAATAACACATCACAGTCAATAAAACTGAAAATGTAATGAAAAACCAATGAATGAAGAAAAGCCCAGGTTCTGATGGCAGAATTTTACAAGAAATTTAGAGAAGATTTAATGCCAAATCATCTAAAACTCTAATTAAATTGAAAGGGAAGGTATTTTCCCTAACTCATTCCTAGAGGAAAGCATTACTCTGATACCAAAACCAGAGAAGGACACAACCAAGACAAGAGAACTATAGGTCAATCTCTCTAATGAACACAGATGAAAAATTCTCAACAAAATACTAACAAACAGATTTCAGGAAGTCATCAAGAAGGTGTACATCACAACCTGGTGGGATTCGTTCCAGGAATACAGCGATGGTTTGATCAAAGCTGAAGACAAAAATCATATGATGATCTCAATAGATGCAGAAAAAGCATGTGACAAAGTCCAACATTCATTCACGATAAAACCATATATATAAAATCAGAATAGATGGTCTTTACCTCAACCAGATAAAAGCTATCTATGACAAGCCAACAGCCAACATCATACTAAGTGGACAAAAACTGAAAATCAGGAAAACGACATGGATACCCATGGTCACCATTCTTGTTCAATGTAGTTCTGCAAACATTAGCCAGAGAAATTAGACAAGAGAAACAAATAAAAAGAATAATGATCAGAAAGGAAAACAGGGAAATTATCATTATTTGCAGATGACATGATACTGTACATAGAAGATACCAAAGACTCTAGTAAGAGACTTGTAGATTTAACCGCCAAATTCAGTAGCATATCAAGATAAAAAGCCAATACTCAAAAATCATTAGCATTCCTATGCCCAAACAATGAGTGCATGGAGAGAGAAATTAGAGAAATTATGCCTTTTATCGTAACACTTAAAAAATGAAAGATATAGGAATCAATCTCAGAAAGGAAGTAATTTTATGCAGTGAAAATTATCATACTTTGAAAAAGGAGGTTGGGCCCGGCGGGATGGCTCAGTGGTCTAAAGCGCCTGCTTGGGGAAGCTTGGGCGGCTTCAGGGACCGCGGTTCGATCCCTGGCACCACATGCTGCGCCAGCCCTGACCTCAGGGCGGGCTGAGCCGGCCATAAAAATGAGTGAATAAACAAACAAAGGTTCTGAAACAAGAATAAAAATAATAAATAAAATAACAATTTAAAAAAAATGAAAAAGGAGATTGAAGCGGATTTCAGAAAAATAGAGAGACAGTCCTTGTTCTTGGATAGGAAAAAACAGCACTGAAAATAGCCTACTGCTAAAATTATACAGATTCAATACAGTCTCAATTAAAATACCATTAGTATATCTCAGATCTAAGAAAAATATACCTAAAACTCATTTGGAACCATAAAAGGCATATAATAGCAAAAGCAGTCCTGGTCAACAAAGAAAAAGCAGGAGCCATCACAATCTCTGACTTGAAATTATACCACAAAGCTACTGTAATAAGATCATCATGGTATTGGCAAAAAACCAGAACTGAAGATCAATAGAACATGTTAGACAGTGCAGACATAGCTACCCCACACTAAGCCAACCTATCTTTGACAAAGGGGCCAAACATGTTCACTGGAAGAAAGATAGCTTCTTGACTAAATGATGTTGGAAAAACTGGCTTTTCATATGGTCAAGGCTAATATTAGACTGATGTTGATCATTATGCAATAAATTATGGTCAAAATGGATCAAATATTTAAATATTAAAACTGAAGCAGTAAATCTTCTGGAGGCAAAAGTAGGTAAGATTCTTAAGGACATAGGCTTAGGTGGAGAGCTAATGAAAAAAAATCAAATTAAGCAGGAAACACTTCAAAGAAATATCAATTGCAATTTCATCTTTGAAAGGTTTCTGCACATCAAAAGAAATCATCAACAGACTAAAGCAAAAACCCATTAATTGGGAAAAAATTATAGTGGACTATCCCTTAGATGAAGGACACCTATCTAGAACATAGAAAATATTTTTAAAAATGAGGCCTACAAAATCCAAAGACCTGGTCCAAAACTGGGCATCTGAGATGAATATACAGTTCACAAATGAAGAGATGCAAATAGCAAATAAATATATGAAAAAAATGTTCAACACCCCTGGTCATTCAAAAGTTGCAAGCTGAAACAATGTTGAGAAGCCATCTTATGCCAGAAAGAATGGCTATCATCAAGAAGTCCGCTAATAACAAATGCTGGAGGGGCTGTGGGGAAGAAGAAACCCTTCAAGGCTTTTGTAGATAAATGGGTGCAACTTGAGACTGTATTGGTAAGTGAAATAAATCAGACTCACACGTGCAAACATATTATCTCACTAGTCTGGGAGCCTGAAGGAGTAAATACAACCTGAATGGGACAATAGATACTGTGAAAAGGAAAGAATTTATTCAATGTAGGGGCCTGGGAGATAATTCCATGGCACAAGTGCCTGACTGCCAAGTGCAAGGTCATGAGCTTGAATCCCAGTCCCACAGAGGAAAAAAAAAAAAGAATTTGCTCAATGAAAAGGAAAACTTGAAATGAGGAAAAGGACAAAAGAAAGAAAGAAATCCTATATATCTACATATACCTTAAGTTGGATAATTTTACTGCTGATTTCTGCTGTTCTTTTGAAGGAGCAGTTAATGTTTACATTTTTATGTTATTCTTATGTTTTACTTTCTATTTTCTTATAGCTTTACAAAGAAACAATTGTACATATTTGTATCTGGTAACCTAAAGAACTAATTTGAAAATGATATCATACAATACAACAATGATTGTTGTAGTACTATTACTTTGTTTAGTGAAAGTTTATATTGTTTCTGATGTTTTTTTTTCTTCCTATTTTATTCTTAAAAACAAAACAAAGCAGAAGTGTTTAGGAAGATGCACTTTTGTATTCTAAGACTAGGAAAGGGAGCAAGAAGGTGAGCCTAGAGCCAGAAAAGAAAAGCAGAAAGGCCTAAGTCTTCAAGGAGGAGAAGGCTGAATTCTTCTCCTGCACGTACCTGGGTGCAGACAGGAAGGGGCTCATTTCTTGCTGTGCTCCACTACGTGTTTTCCTTCTTCCCCGCTGACTCATTGCCACTGGGAAAATGACACAATCCCACAATTTTAGATACCTGTAAGTTTCACTGTATGAACAATGGGATCTCCAATGCCTTGCTGGACACAGAGGTGAGAAAACGAGCCCTCCTTCCTGTCCAAGTGGGAACTGATGAGAATCTGTTCGGAGTTTTCCTTTTAGGCAGGTGCAACTGGGGCCAAGGTGACATCGAATTTATTTTTGTAGTTGTAGTACAAATATAATCATGTTCCTCTTGCTGTGTTCATTTTAGAGCTTAGTTTTACTCTGGACATATTCATATGCATATTGCATTCTAATTATTTAAACATTTCTCATTTTTTCCTACCTTTTACTCTTTGCTAAATATGCTTAGGATTGTTTGTGATTTTTGCCTACTATTATGAAATGTTTGAAGTGTTTTTATCATACATCTGTAGGTGTCTAGCACTTTTCCATAGAATCAATCTAGTTTTTTTGGGGGTAACAGAGTTCTCATCAGAAGGCTAAAAATGGCTATAAGTAAAAGCATGTCTTGTCTTTACCATGGCAGCATTAAACATGGCATAGCAGAGAGACCTCATGAGATTGCTTATGATGCCCAGCTCCTTGTTTTCACGTCTTTTTAAAATATTCTGCAGAGGCAGGATGATATTCACTCCAAATCTGGTTCACATGTCAAGATAGAGGATGCCATACATAGACCAAGAAAGCACAGAAGACTTCTTAATAGAAGCTGGGTTTCAGAGAGCAGGGACGGGAGGCTTACTGTGGTGTTGTCTGATAGTTAGGGTGGGATTGGGTCTAGGGTTCCCACAGACATCAGGGTTTATGTGGAATGAACTTCCCT
Source organism: Myocastor coypus (assembly GCA_004027025.1). Taxonomy (NCBI): domain Eukaryota; kingdom Metazoa; phylum Chordata; class Mammalia; order Rodentia; family Myocastoridae; genus Myocastor; species Myocastor coypus. The sequence goes on along the minus strand of PVJA010001476.1, from coordinate 48,568 downwards.
GTGGCTACAAGAGGAGTGAAGAAGCTTTCTTACCAACTTACCCAGAGGAGGTGGAGAACGAAGGGTAAGGCATAGAATCTATTTCCAGTCAAACATCAAAAATGGAATCAGATGATTAATATTCTTTCTCTCATGTGTAAGTATAATTAGGGATTATATAATCCCTTCTCCCTGAGAATATATTGAATCTGTGGTTCTTTTTGAACCAAAAGAATAGAGAAAATATGATTTGACATTTCTCATGTTAATGTTGATCATATGATAAAGGTGATGGGCTATTATTTCTATAGTTATAGTGAAATATATATGTTACACATGTGTATATCACTATGTACACACTCTGTCTCTCTGTCTCTGTCCCTGTCTCTATCTCTGTCTCTCTAACTCTCTCTCTCTCTCCCTCCCTCCCTTACTTTCCTCTCTTGCTGGTCTGGAAGAAACAACCTGCCATTTTTTAAAGGGTCGCATATCAGGAGACTGGGCAGACTCTGGGAGTTGAGGGCTTCACTGTTCTGTTTTCAAGGGACCAAATACTACCAACAACTACAATCACAAGATCATGCAGCAGAGATCTGAGCCTCAGAAGAAGCCCCGATAACCCTGGCCCAACTTTGACTCACTGTAGCTTTTGAGACTCTGAAGTAAGGAACCCAGTACTCTCGATCCACAGAAATCATGTAATAATCAGCATAAGTTATTTTACATAAACTTTCAGTAAAATGTCATGCAGCACCAGTAACATAGCAAGGTGTAATCATTTCTTCCTAGCCCTCTTTTTGATCTTTTGATATGAGGACAAGATAAAGGGAAGGGGAACTAAGTAAATGGAAGTGGGGAAGGAAGGAAGGGAAAAGAAAAAAACTAAGAATTAAAAAAACAAAATAAAATATAAACAAAGCTCTGTGGGTAAGGAGGGGAATAAGGGATGAAGGAAGGGACGAGAAATGGGAAAAAAGGGGAGCCAAGTTTTATGATGTGCAAATTCCCCGTGATGAATGTGATCATTCTGTATATCTAAATTGTACCAGTAAACTTAATTTTTAAGAGGTCCAGGTTTTTCACAAGTTATTTTACATCATTATATTTTTATTTTGTTTGTGTGAGTGGCCGATTAGAGTCAAAAGCATGGGACTTCAGACAACAGTGAGTTTCAGGATGGAACGCAAGGGAAAGGAATGTGAGCTTATTAGGAGTTAGAAATCTATTGAATTGGTATTGTGGCACCAAATGTCACCTCAAGGAGGCTTCATTTGTGGTAGCAAAGGGACTTCAGGAAAGGGCAATCAATAATGGGCCTTTGATGAATGGACATAGGCAATAAAGGAGACAAAGGACTGCAAAGTAATGCAGACATTTTTGAGAGAGAGAGAGTGATGTGGACAGAAAATTAATTCATAAATTGGCAAATCAGAGGGAAAAAAATTAACTCAGGGAGACCACAAAGTTGTGTTTATATTAAATGTGCTGAATTGGAATTGACAGAAGTAGAGTTGAGTTTTAGAACTGTAATTCTCCATTGCTAGATTCAGCAGCTATTTGCTGAGCACTGCCATAGGATCTGACATTTTAACACACTGTGTACAAACTCAGAAAAGCCGTGTTCCCACCCTTTATCGGGTCACATTCTTACCCAGCAGAGGTGAACACGGCCGTTTTCACACAGGTTACAGTTTCTGTGACAAAGATAAAGCCAATGTGCTGCAAAGTACAAGTTTAAGAGAGCTTCTGCCCTTCAGCCCTCTGTTCAGAGGAGACTGTGCCCTAGGTAGAGCAGTCCCTGACTACCGTCTCACTGTGCCCCGCTGTCCCCTGCAAAACTCTAAAATGGTCTGGGCCTTTGCAGAGCAGTTACTCGTCACATGCCTTTTCATTCTTCTTACAAGAACGTGAGTTCCTGAAGAGCCAAGCAGCCTCCTTTCTTCCACCTTTGCATTCTTGGTGCCTCGCACCACCATGTACGTGCCCAGGAAATGCTTGTGGAATGCATTACATTCAGAAGGGCCCGTTTGTTTAGCTGTTTAAGGTATGAATTTCAGAGGGAGAGAGACTTTGTCACAGATAAGGCTGGAGCTGGACACTGTACCTGTGCAGCTTCACTAGTCTGTTTGCAAACCCTGCCCATCAATCAGATCATACCACATGCAACATTGTATGTTCATCCAGTTTTTGCTTTCTCATAAAAGGGAATTTACTTATTTATTATTTTTGTTGTTATTGATACAGGTTCTCACTATATAGCTTGAACTTGTAGTGATCCTCCTATTTTCAGCCTTCCCAGTGCTGGGATTACAGGTGTGCAATACCTTGCCAGGTTTCAGGGCTGGCATGACGCACCTGGGCTCCCAGGGCTGGTGTGGCATATGGTACTAGGGCTCAAACTTGGAACTTGGCACTTATCAGGTTTCCTAGTAGAAAGACTTCAGAATAAAATCTGAGAGACATCTCACATAACTTCTAGTAGTGGGCAGTGTTTACCAGGGAAAATAATTATTTTTAAAGAATATAAAGGGTTCTGTGTTCTTTTCCTCAGGCAAACATTATAACTTCTAAAATTTAATATGTCTTTTTCTCTTAAGCCCCAAAAGAGATTTTTTTTTTCCCACATTTAAGACAGGGTGTACAGGCTCTCACCACATAGATCTGACACATAGTGATACTCATGTTTTCAGCCTCCCAAAGTGCTGGGATTACAGTTGTGCACTACCATGACCAATGTCGATCCAGTGCGTCATGGGGGTGGCACTGGTACGGCATGCCAGGGACCAAAATACAAATCTGTGGATAATTTTTTAAGTATTTCTTTGTATTATCTTTCCACCGAAAATGTGCTTATCAAAACACATTTAGATTTATTATTAAAGATTTTTATTTTTTATAACTGTGGGTAAGAGCAATATAAGGACATACTAATTCTTATGTCCGTCACTAAATTCTAATTAACATGGACAGAAAATCACCTAACATAATAAAAATTTCTTTTACAACTAATAAGGCTATAAGTCCTCTTCAAAGTCTGCTAAGAAGGCTAATAATCCTAACCACTGATGCTGAAGTGAGAAAGACATCGCCATATCCCTGTTCCATCTCTACAAAGGACATCTCGCTGTGTCATCATAACACGCTGATATGTGCTACAATAATTGGCCCACATGGTTACCATGGAGAGTAAGGTGTTGTGTTGGGGCCAAAAATTCATCACGGGTAACTTTGATGCTCCCCAGAAGGATAAATGCAGGTTTAGGATTGTCAGTATCACCCTTTGGGGATATCCCAATAACGCTTTAGAGATAGGTCATACTTTCCCACTTACTAAGACTAAACTAAGACCATGAAGGTTTAAAAAAATCTCCAGACAAAAAGCTTTCTTAGCATAGGATCATCATCACCTACTTGAGCCATCCCACGATTATCCGCTGCCCAGTGAAGGGGTTGTGGAGATAGCTCAGTAGAATAAGTGTGTGCCTGGCAAGTGCAAGGGCCTGAGTTCAATCCCTGATTCTGAAAAAAGAAAAAAGTCTGCTGCCCAGTGAGCCATCAGCTTCTGAGTCTTCACTGACCTTTCACCCCTCTTATCATTATAGATACCCAATGAAGAGCGGCTGGCTTGGAGTGTCTTTGTCTCTGCCCTTCCTTAGGCATTGACTTCCCACCCTCCATTCACACATTGCTAAGTTTGTGTCTGTTTCTTATTTCATCCTTTTGCAGTATTCCTCATTGAGGCAGTTGGGGATCTTGATCAGGTCCCCCATAGTATTGTCTATTGTCTTTTCAGAGATTGTTTCACACCTGGATGTGTGACAAGTCCTGATGTGTAAGACAAGAAAGATGCGATGTCAGAGTGTTTCTGAGTCTGGGCTGTCTTTGCTGGAAAAAAAAAAAAAAAAAAAAATAGAAGAGCATTTTCTTCTTTAGAGGATGTTGTAGTGCCTGAAAGAAATGCTTGCAATTGTTGAAATAAGCTTGACTCTCCCATGTTGAAGAGATAGTGCAAGAGAGATTGTGACAGAGGAAGCACTTGCCACCTCATGAACTCTGGACTTTTAGTTGTATGAGAAAATGCATTTCTTTAAGTCAGTTTGAGTTATCATCTTATGTTTCTTGATATAGAAGACTTCCTAAATTCTCTTACAGTTCAGCATGCTAAAATAAATGGCATGTACTGAGTGGTATGTATTTATCACAGTTCTGAAGCCTGGAAGTCACTGGTCAGGATGTCAACATGGTTGGGTTCTGGTGAGGGTTCTCTCATTGCAGAATGTGAACTTCCCATATATCAGGACTCAGTGGAAAGAAGGCCAGGACACTTCCGGAGATCCCCAAAAACCAAATATCCTTTCTGAGGGCTTCACCCTCATGAGCTAATTAATCCATAAAGCTCCCAGTATGTAGCACCGTCACATCAGGGATTAGGATTTCAACACACGAATTTTAATGTAGACACAAAAGCTTAGTTAACTGCATGAGGTGATACAGAATGTTGCAAAATGAAGCAGAGCGCTGCAAAGAGCATATTTTAAAATGGGTGCGTGCTGAGTATAGAGAATTATGATGAGATGTGCACATTCTCTCCTCCACAGTGCCTTACTTTTCTAGTTTAGGAAGTGGGTTATCACGGTGAAATGGGTGTCAAAATTCATTTAAACTACAGCTCTGGGAGTTCAATTAGTTCCTATATAGATTCTATGCTAGGAATGCCTCAGAGAAGCTTTGAGATGCTAGGGTTTTTGATACTTCCTGATGGTTATGGTAAATTCCTAAGAGGAAAACATGATTTGGCTGAAGGTGTTCTCAATAATTTATAGGAGAGAAACATGGTTTTTAAGAAAAATGTCACTTGTGCCTTTGATTTATAACCAACTACTCTCATGAGTTGAACATCCAAACACTCTATTCCTAACTCAAGTTAGCTGAATAATAACTGAGAAGCAAAGACATGGTGGGACACAGTGCAGGGGCTTCATTCATGTACCTCCCATTAGTGATTACCTGGAAAGGAGCCAGTCTTATCAAAAAGGTCACACTAATCTGTGGTCCAGAAGGATGAGAAAGACAGAAGTGTGTAACAAGAATATTTAACTATTTTTATATTTAAAGGCCAGACTTCAAACTGTATCTTCAATTGTGGACAAGAAACAAAACACATGGAACATAATAAAGTATTATATTATTTATAGAAATAGCCTTGTGTCCGACCCTTAGCCTATTTGTGTTGGGCACTGGAGTAGGTTGTGAAGGGCCAAAGAAAACACCAGAGGGTGATTGCTGTGGTGGAGGACTTATTAGGCCTCAGTAGAAGACAGTGTCTGGATGTGAAGGAACATCCACAAGGAGTACGTAATGTCAGACAGTCCTTCTGCCAGGCTCACAAGGGCATGCACTCTTCAACAGTGCTCCCTGACAAAATCCCTCTGGGGTGTTTACAGGGTAGCAGCACTACCCAGCAAAATCTAGGGAAGATATGTACCTGATAGCAGCTTCACCCAGCAGGTTTAGTGACAGCCAGTTTGATAAATTACTCAGCTCCATAATGTTACTGCAGTGAAGGGAACTTATAAACTACACAGCAGTGATATCCTTAGCTTTCTGTTTCTTTATATGACCAACATTCCAAGGACCACTGAGTTAGCCTACAGACAGCAAGGCAGCTCCTACAGGCAACAGTATTTTGCCTAGTTCCCGGGGTCCTTCAGATAACAATGGACCAGACATTTCATTTCTTGTGTGTTTAAGTGCCCCACTGGCTTGGTAAGCATTTGGGACTGCAAAAGGGGACATTTAAGGCACAAATATCCTTGTTTTTCTTATGGGTGACATATCTGAACATATAAATTATAGTCACTTAAAACGACCTACTAAAATTTTATCTGTAATATTTATCTTTATATTACTTACTGAATTATGATCACAGACAAGAATGTGCAAGGGTTTATATACACAGCATGGACCAAACCTGATCAAGAAACATACTTTTCCTGAGGTTTAGATTTTTAGTCTCTTCCACAGGGGAATGCATGTATCTATATCTATCTATATGTGTATCTGTATCTGTATCTGTATCTATATCTATCTATATCTATATCTCAATGACTTAGTTTTAATTTGTCATTCTGTCTGTATTATAAAGTGAAATTTTTATTATTCTCCCTTCCATTATGCCTTATTGTATTGGATATTTTATAGGTTCATCTCTTACCTTTCGGCCATTGGTTTAAGGGAACCAGATCTGAACTTGATGGAGAAGACAGAACTGAGTCATAAACTTTGCATTTGAATCTGGAAGCGACAAAAAATTCATTCTTTCATCATGAAAGATCTGGAGAGCTTTTGGTAGGGTTCAGTCTTTTGAAAAATATGGAAATATATTGGTCAGCCAAAGAAGTAGACTGATAGTTCTTAAGACTGACATAAACCCCCAACAGAATTCTATTACATTGCTTCTGGAAAATAGTATCTTTTTAAAACAATACACCTTCAAGTTCCTTGTGAAATCTGAAAGTTGTAATTCTGGTTATAATGCTTAAAAATTCTGCTATGGGCCAGGCATGGTGGCACCCACCAGTAATCTCAGCAATTAGGAGGCTGAGGCAGGAGGATCAGTTGAGAGTTTGAGAGCCGCCTGGACTACAAAAGTGAGCTCAAGGTCAGTCTGAACTACCTAGTGAGACTTTGTCTCAAAAAGACCAAAAGAAAAAAAATCTGCTACATCTTGAGGATCAATATAGCACAGACAGGGCAAATCAACAGCTGTCATAAAATATAAATCTGTTGTGCTGAAGTAGAGCATCTTCCAAGTGGATTCCATGTTGCAAAATAACACATTTAATTACTGTTTCATCCATTCTGATTTGGGATTTTTCTTACCTGGTGACCAAAAATACTAGCAGATAGGTAGTTTCTCTATCCATGGGCTATTTGGTTCCCTTAACACAATGGGATCTAATATTTTATTTGCTCTGATTATGCCTAAGGTGTATTCATCAGGAATAAGGATGATAGATTTAGCATGGTAAAAAATATAAGATACAAAATTAATTTGAATTTCATGCTACAAATATTTCATGAAATATGCACAAGGTAGTGTTTAAGTCAGCAGCCGTGTTTTGTTTGGCAATCTTAACAAGAATACATTTCTGAAAAGTTACAGATTTATCTTTTCAATGCCCTGGGCTATCTTGCTTACTAGAAAAGAGACTGCATGTTTTATGGATGACAGTAAAATAAAAGAGCTTAATTTCCCTAGTACTCCTATTTAGGACTAGGCCAGGGAATTGAGATCATGTGTCAGTAATTTTCATTGTAAAGGACCACAAATAAATATTTATTCTTTTGGAAGCCTTATGGACCCAAGTCTCTGTTGTGGTTATTTCTTTTGGCTATTATTACTTGAAATCTGTCCCAATAAATAAGTGTAGATATGTTGCATAAATGCTTTATTTACAAATACATGTAGTTAGCCAGATTTGGCTTGTACGCTAAACCTTGATCACTAACCCTTGATCAAGCCCAACCAATAGAAATTGGTGATGAGACATGGTATGCACTTGCAGTATCAGAACTGCTCTTTAATTCATTTCTAAGCTACAATGCATTGTGCTAGATTGGAGTGGTTAGTTGAAACATTTATATACAATTCTACGTGAAGCTGTAGTAAAGCCAGGAAAAATCTTCGAGATTTCAATGCTGCCTGTCTGATAGCATCTTGGCTAAATAGAACTAATGCTGTAAAATGGAGAATAAAGTATGGAACTAGGTAAACACAACAAATAAATATGTTGGGACTACAGCAGAAGAAATGAAAATCACTGTCCTAAGGTTAAAGGGATCACGCCTCATGCGCAGAAAGTGAAATAAGCGCATTCTAGATTCAAAATAAATTATAGAAATATTGTTTGTAGAAACAGCAACAGTTTTTTTAAATTTTTATTTATTTATTTATTTTTTGTCTTTTTGAGACAGGGTCTCTCTATGCAGTTGAGGCTGGCCTTGAGCTCACTTTTGTAGCCCAGGCTGGTCTCAAACTTGCACCAATCCTCCTGCCTCAGCCTCCAGAGTGCTGGGATTACAGGCGTGAGCCACCACGCCCGGCTAGCAACAGGTTTTAAGAATAAAAAATACAAGCAAATTTTGTGAATAAATGGCATGTTGGGGGGTATTAAACAGAAGCAATAGTTTCTATTATTTCTGATGAAAAATTTAACTGGGGTATGTCTCTGGAGATAAGTGTTCTTTTTTTTACTTTTAAACCAGGAATCAAACTCATGACTTCACACGTTTTTGTTGTTGTTGTTTTTTGGAACCAGAGATTGAACTCAGGATCTTGTACCTCTCAGGCAGGCACTCGTGCCCCTGAACTGTCTTCCTGGCCCCCATGACTTCACACTTATCAGGTAGGAACTGTGCCACTGAGCTATATTCCCAGCCTGGGGATATGTCTCTGAAACACAGAAAAAATATAGATATAGATATAGATATAGATATAGATATAGATATAGATATACATATATTCAATAGATAATAAAATTTATAGGCAGAATACATACTAAAAATAATAGCAATGTTTTCTGAACTGAAAATGACATAAGAGAAGTTTTCTGAAAATCTTTCTTATGTAGCTGTCTTCAGAAGTAATTTAAAATACTTTATTAACATTCAAGTAAATTAAAAATAAGTTCAAATTATACTTAGCATATATCTCTTTCCAGAAGGTTAGCTTCCAGAAAACAACAAAATAAAATTTATCAGCCACAATACCCTTGCACAGCCAATGTAATTTTCACATGTGAAATTTATAGTAAAATGGGGACAATTACTGAAATAAAAACACCTCTCCTACCAAGTTATCCTTCTGAAATATATGGCCTTAAAGTATTGAAGTGAATAATCTAAAAGTGACAATATGAAAGAAAGTAGGAATTTTAGAAACATGAATTAGAAATAGAAATAACTTAAAATAAATATTTATTTTTTATTTTTGTATTTGGTACAGGGTCTCGCTATGCAGCTTGTGCTCCTAGTGATCCTCCTGTTTTCAGCCTCACGAGCACTGGAATTACAAGCATGTGCCACCACGCCTGGTCTTGGTGGCTGACTCAGCACCCTGCGTAGTAGGGCCTACAATAAATATTAAGCGCAAAAGAGTCCAATAAATTACTTCATTATGAAATTTAGTCTCCAAGTTAAATATATAAGAAATTGTATGAGAAAGTTTTTAAAGATATGAGTTTATATGCCTGGGTTACATTAAAAAAATAAGGCAATATTTCAGGGAAATGACAAATTGTGGCTAGGTAGTTGTGGTGGATTTATGGTCAACTTATAGCACCCAGATGAACTGAGCCAGCATGGTGCTGGGTGTGCGAGGCTCACCTGAGGACTGTTGCCAACAACATAAAAATGAGAATGGGAGAAGAAAAAGTACAATTGTTAGGGAGCTGATTGTTAGCCTGGGCTGTTGGTTTTCCTGAGGAGCTTGTCACCACAGCTTTCCTGATGACCTTGGCTGGTCTCATTGTTGAAGGAGCTTGGGACCTTGCTGTTGCTGAGAATGGTTATGTTTCACTTTGAGGGAGCTCTTGTCCTTATGTTGAGCATTGTTTCCTGGCTTGGAGGGAAGATGGTGCACTGTTCAGTGTTCTGGAAGAGTTTGCCTCATTAACTACCCTGATATAGATTCTACTATTTGACTGTTGGAGGAACTTGGGACCTCATTGTCACAGAGGGTGGCTGTGGTACTCCTTGAGGGAGCTTTGGTCTTTACTTTGAGTGCTGCTTTCTGGCTCCAGGATAGATTGCTCAAGCTACTGGTACAGATCCTTCATCCCGCTGGCACATACTTTCTAGGTTCCGCCACTGACGTGTGGGCCTTCCCAGCCCAGATTCATGAAATAGACCTGCATAAGACATTCTCATAGGCTCCAGGCCTCCAGGTGGACTCATGGAAGGCATTGTTATGCACTCTAGGTCTTCAGCTGGACTCATGCAGGATATTGCCATGGGATCCAGGCCTTCATCTCAGTTCTTTTGGTCTTTAGTGGGCAGACAGGTTTCACACTGTCTTTTCTACTAAGCTCTTTGGGTGACTCTTATAGAATAAGCCTTTAATTATGTGTCCTGTATTTTCCTTGCAAATCCTAACTACAATAGTACGGAGAAAATATAAGCCCGGTGATTCTCTTTAGATAACTCTAAAAAGATTCTGTTTGCTTTATCTTAAAAAATAGTTGAATAATGTTTAGAGTATTTAAAAACACAAGAATGGTGGATAAAATTAAAACTTGAACACATGCCTTTTAAATACTCAGAGAAGTCATAAAATAATTTTAGTTTGGACAGGCAAAAAGAAAAATTGAAAAAGAATACAAAACAAAAATTTTATATATAAAAAAAAGAATCACTACATGAAGAGAGTGATATGTAAACCAAAATGAACCCTTTAAACCATGTTTCCTAAACTATATTTTAAAGGCAATATAAAGTAAGAATCCAACGAATTTTATTAGTGTATCTTGGCCTGGTTGCAGCATACCATGTACTTTGATTACCTCCCCATACATCCTTCAGTTCTGTTCTTCACTTACCCCTCCACCCCAACTCATCCTTCGTACCTGCCTCAACCTAGTGGCCTCTTTGCACCAGCCTTAGCTGCAGGTGACAGCTGCACTGAAAAACCCATTATTGCTTTTAGCTGTAGTATTGTGTGGCTGGCTTCCTAAAGCCACCTATGCTTTGTAGAGCTACCCAAGAGCAATATTTCTGCTTATTTCAAGGAAGTCAAAATATTATAAAAAGTTATTAAACTCAATGTAAAATGATACGTATTAAGAGACAACAATACTGCACAAGAATTAAACTGATAAGAACAGATACTAGACTTGATCTTAGCCAAAAGGCCGAGAAGCGATGCACAAGAATTAAAGAAGCTTGGCATTATGCTTTATGTAATTTAAATATGTGGTACAATTTGATTAAAAATAAAGATATGGGTGGATATATTTGCCACTACACTAATAGGAAATAGGAGAAGCAATAATAACATGAAGTAGAATACTGTATTTTCAGCTAAAACATCCTATGTCATATTTAGTGCATATTCATAACCAGCTGTGGTTTAACAAAAATTAACTTTAATGAGTCAAACAATACATAGAGTGGTATATAAGTTACATAAAAATAAAGGAATAAAAGGTAGAAATATAGAAGGAAATCAAAATTGCAGCTCAAGCTAATAAAAAATTTCTGAGGAGACAGCATATATAAATTATAAATTACTAAAAAATGTCCTTTGATAATGTTCCTATTCCTATACAAAATTTAGCATAGAATTTTAGTATGAAGATGATAAAAGTGATAAGTACTTAATTTCAATGCAATCACAAATCAGTGTTATGATTTGTGTCTAGCTGTCCCCCCAAAGCCTCACACAGTCCTGGAGTAGCTTCTGAGGTTTGTGATTGATTATTGTGGGTGTGGGTGCTGCACCTGCCCTGGGGCAGGTAATTTGCATTATAAAGTAAGGTGGGGACAGAGGCTAGCTAGCTGCGTGAGCGGGCCCCTGCCCTTGCTCTCTTGATCTTTGCCACCACCATGAAAGGTCACACTCTGTCATGTGCCACTCTGCCTTGGTGTTGGCTGAGTATGAAGAGAAACCTCCATTAATTGTGCACTAAATAAATAACCCTTTCCTTCATTCATTTTGGGTGTTGGGTATTTGTCCCAGAAACTAGACAAGAGTAACTGAGAAAATCAGTAAATGTGCTAGATGGTTAGCCGGTCTAAATGTATCATCTTAACTACCACAATATGTTAACAATGTAAACATCATACTCATTTAAAATGTGAGTAGTCTGGGACCATGAAGAGTTGAAATCACTTAGCCCAAGTCAACACACTTTTTCAAACTAGAAAGAGTTTGAAATAGTAGTTTTCTGATTTCAGAGCTCATGTTTTTTTCTAAACTGCTGATGGCTGCTTATTCTCAGATACTCATCCCCACAGGAGGAATAGAATGGACAGGAAAAGGAATTAGACACATCCAACCACAGAAACTAATAGTTCCTCACTGAAATTTGCAGTTTATGAAAAACTGTTTTTGAATCACACACACACACACACACACACACACACACACACACATACACACACATGTATACATGCCTATACAGTCATTGAACTCTTACCTTGTGCATTTTGTATAATAAGTAGTTATCTTTAAAAATTAAGTTATCAGAATCCATTCATCTGGTGTTTTATTTTGCATCTTGGTGAGTACCAAAAGGGTGGCTCAAGCACATGGAGTTTACTATTTCAGAAAAGTTGCATTATGTCCTGATTCATAAGGAACACTTAAAAAAGATTTTGAAATTGGAAGACACCTTGAATATGCTCATTTATACTATTCATCAGTAATTTCATTTTATAAAAGCTCATTTTATAATAACTGAAAACAAAGCTTATTATAAAGACAAATGTTTCTTATGTCTGAAAAATGAAATATTATTCACTATTTTTGTGGAAGCAATTTGAAAAGAAACAGGAAACAATTTATCTCATTGTCAGAAATTAGCTGACATATTAACATCACAAATAGAATTTAAACATTTTTGTGTAGTTTGTTTCATAGAATTTGGGCTTTTTCTGTCCTTATCGAGGTAACTGAGTGTTTGCTATTACTATTTTTCTATTTAGAACACAATGGTGTTATAACTCTGAGGATGCCAGTGAATTCCTAGATACTCAAACTCAAATAAACAGACCTGGATATAATAAAGAAAGGTAGCATATTGCCCTTCATTTCTTTTCTCAGTAAAATCTTGTATTTCTTGTGCTAACTACATGAATAATTCTGAGTTTATAATCAGTTTTCAGCCTTTTCCATATATAAACTAAGGCCCCAAATAATTTTATATCACGTCAGTAAGTGTTGTTTCAAACCTGGATTTTTAATGTAATGAAAAATATGCCAACATAGAAAATGTAGCATCATATTTTGTATTGCAGAGGGAGTCTTTTATTCCCAGCTAGGGTCCTCACATATTGCTGTCTGCGGTGTGTCACTGCTCCTCTCAGAGGCTAAATTAACCATTCAAAACTATATATATATGCCTATCTTTCCTGTTGACTCTGCTGCTTTGCTGCACTCACAGCTGTTAGATAAATGGTTTGCAAAACAAATGACAGTATTATAGGGACAGATAGCATCCATTTTCCCTGATGGCTTTGAGGCTTGTTACCTTCCAAATGAAGCTACCTTTTTTTGCAATCTAACCACAGCTCTTGCTCCACAACTTCACAGGCAGATGATCCCTGTTAGTCAGAGATGCACAGAATGGGTAAAATAGCCTGGTTTATTTAGGCTACCGAGTCTTGTTGCCTTTCATAGCTACTTTCACAGTCAATTAATCGGAGTTGTGTTTTGTTCAAGCCCCAAATGTTTAACATCCCTGTTTTATGCATGGAAGATCAGCTCAGAGTTCATTTTCTTTTCTTTTTTTTTTTTTTTTTTTAGGACCGCGGTTCAAACTCATGACCTTGCACTTGCCAGGCAGACACTTGTGCAATGGAGCTATCTCCCCAGACCCCAGAATTCATTTTCAATTTTTTAAAGCACTCAAATAAGAGCTCATCTAAGGCAGACAATATAAGCAACAGGCTACCTATAGTGAAGTGATATAATGAAATAAACCTAGGTAATGAGGATTACAGGAAAATGCTAGTTGTAAAGCAGAGAAACCATGTGAGAAGTGTGTCTCTCAAATTCTATTATCTTTTATTTTTATTTTATTTTATTTTATTGTTAGTCTTTTCATCCTTCTAGAGTTTGGGTCAATCAACATCATTGACACTGTACATTGTACTAAAGTGACCTAAACTATAGCCAATGACATTTATGTCAATTGAAAGTAGAGCTGATGGTCTGATAGGCCAGATAGCCAAATGACAAAGCTTGTCACAATGAGGAGAGGGTGAAGATAACTTTTCCAGTTAAAATAGTATAGGTTTCTGTTGATTTTTTCTGAGTCTTATTTTGAAAACTTCAGGTTTAAACAGTCTTCTCTTGTTTTCATGAAAATGGTTGAGAAACAATAAAATATATAAATTAAGACTTATTCAATGTTTTATATTTATATCCGTCTCATGCCATTTCAGCTGGATATTTTTGTTTTCTGTATTTTCCCAAAGTGGCACCGCAACATTGAAGGCAAGCGATTACTTTGGACAGGCCAATAGTTTAGAAAGTCTTTGGACAGAAACCAAACTGAAAGCTCTGGAATACTGAAAATCTTTGAGTGACATTGGATAAGCATAAGAGACCCGCAGGCAGGAGATACTTCAGCTCACTGGATGTTCTGTGTATTTTGTTTAGAACGGATCGGTAATGTGGAGTTGCTGCACTGAGATGCAGTAAATCCAATAAAAGTCAAATCAGCTGCCATGGTAGAACAATTATCTGCTACACTGCATCCAGCATGTGTTCCACCTCCACTGAAAAGCAGGTTTTGTGTGTATCTTGAATTTAGTATTAACAGTTCTTAAAGATACTGGCCACATTATTTTTCACCTGGCCTGTTGCAAGAACTTTTGAATTGTTTCCTATCTGCTATCCCACTACTCATGTTGACTAAAATTTTCTGCCAGTAGAAACAAATTTAATATTATTTCTTAGAATCTTCAAAAGAGAAATCACTTTTATAACTATGGCATGGGTAAGCCAGACTAAGACATTTTGGTACCTCTGCCAGGTAAATAAGATGATATTTCTTCAAACCTGTAGTCTTTCATTTTATGCTTTAAGTATGTATCTTAGCATTCCATGAGAAAGGAGGAGAAGGAAGCATTCAGCCTTCCTCCAGGTAGTTTGCAGAATTGAGTTCTAGCGAAAAACATGCAAATCATGTTCTGTAAAATGAAAATTATCATAAATGGAAAATAATTGCACAGTTATTTATGTCCCTAAGAAGAATTTAGAAGAAAAATAGAGGGAGTTAGGATACTCTGATCTTGTAATGTAGCAATTGCACATATAATTGTTTATCCAAGGAAATGAAAATATATGACCACTTTATGAACCTGTTATTACTATAATGGAATATCTGAGGCAGGTTATTTTAAAAATAAAAGAGATTTATTTTTTCTCATGGCCCTAGAAGTGCAAGTATTCTTATTCATCTAACGATGGTTACTTGGCTCACAGAGGCCTGAGGCAGCTCAGAGATCCATGTGGCCAGAGACAAGGAACATGCATATATATATGTCTCTGGTCTCTATCTTATTGAATATCCACCAAGATCCAATTAAGAGCAGTTCACCCTAACAATTGTATCTAACCCTAGTAATTTATCAAAGACCCCACCTACAAACAGCATATTCATTGTTTCTGCCCTGTTTAGACTATTGACATGATTTTGGGGACTAAGCTATGTGATTCAATGGGACTACTATAGCACAAGCAAAGGAAAATTGTACAACATGTTTATAATAGTCTTACAATGATCATACTGGAAAAAAAAACAAAATTTCCATTAATATGAAAATGAATAAACATATAGTTATGCAATCACAGGAGGGAATGTTACTCAACAATAAAATAGTACTCAACAATAAACGAGTATTGAGGTACTGCTACTACTCAGTAATGAAATAAATAACCGCTGTAACAATATGGATGACATCCCCTAACAGTGTGTTACATGAAAGAAACTAGACACAAAAATCTCCGTATTATACACATCTTTTTGCATGCAACTCAAATACAAGTAGAACTAATTAATGGCGAAAGGACAGATAATGTTTAGGAGAGAAAATTGCATAAGGAGAGATGTCATATAGAAGAGATATCACATGCCTTGCTCTATCATCTGATATAATTTCACAGGTACATGTAATTGTCAAAATGTATCCAAGTAGACATAGATTTGTGTGCTTTATTTTGTTAGTATTATCTCAATAAAATAGGTGTTTAGGAGCCCATGTGGTTTTGTTTGAAAGCACTTCCTTGAGTTACCATTGCTGGCCTCAATTGTTAATCAGTTGTCTTTGCTGACACAACTAGAATTGTTCCCACAAGAATCCTCATAAATATATTTTTCTCCATTTCATAATCTTCCTAGTAATTTACTGGACCCCAGTAATCTTTCACTGTATAGAAGTAAGCACTTTCAATCACCACTCAGGGACAACAGTCCTCACTTTGGTTGCCTCACTAAGGCTAACCGCTCTATTCTTCCGGCTGGCTCATTTTCTAACACTGCTTTCTACAAAGTCTGTGCTCATTTCAGCTCACACAGCAGCTGGCACTTGCTGGACAATTTCACACAGCATTGTGTACTGGCTACGTTGTGGACACCTGGGTGTGAGTCTTTCCTCTACCACATGCTACCCAGGAACCTTTCAACGTCATTAAGTTGCTGAAATGGTTTGCACTTCATTTATGAGAGTAAATAGTAGCATATCCCTTAAAGGATTTTATGAGCGTTATAGAAGCATGTGTGTGTGTGTGTGTATGAGAGAGAGAGAGAGAGAGAGAAAGAGAAAGACAGAGAGAGAGAGAGAGAGAGAGAGAGAGAGAGAGAGCTTGCAACAGAGCTTGACCTATGGTATGCGTTGTTTATTAATATTTTAATATTATTATTTGTGTTTTCATACCATTGAAGTTATTATTTCCTTTCCCTTGGCTGGAATCCTCTGTCTCTTGAATACATAGTCATCTTTCAAAATCCACTCTCATTTTCCTTTTTCTAGTGTCCCAGGAAGAGTTAGTGAATCATCATTTCTTCTGAACTTTCAAAACATTTCATGCATAAATGTGCTAGAGTGGTTTTCTATTGTTAATGTAATTATTGGTTTGTATGTCTGTCACCCACTCTAATTGTGAGCTTCTCCATGGCAAGAAAGAAACTTTATTCATCTTTTTTTTCCTTCAGCAACTAGTTCATAATTCTCATTAAATGGTGAACTAAATCGGAAGCTGCATGAATAATTTGTTATTTGGTCTCACTTAATAATTCAGTTCTGGAATATTACTGCAGGAAAGACACTGCACCATGCCGTGGAGGTACACCGATGGGGCAAAGGGCAGCTTCTGTGCATGAAGGTCGTTCTGTAGCACACCAGATCAAGCCACGAATAAACAGACACTACGCTGTGGATTCTCAGTTGAAATTCTTTGACTGCACTATGTCGAATACAGTAAGGATCCAGTGCAATGCTAATTAGCTTTTCCTCTAAACTGATATGATCTACTGAGACCACAGATAGAGGATAAAGTGCGCGAAGGTGGCACAGAGGTCTTCCTGCATGGCTTGACAGACGCTGGGCAGGCCGTGCCTCAGTGCCTGTCCTTGCAGTGGCTGTGCCGTGCTGTGAGGTGCAGGTTCAGGGGAAGAAGGGGCAAAATGGGCACCAAGGCTGGCAGGCTGAGCACACTCTAGCCTGCTGAATGGAGACTGCAAGGTGACAAACTGCAGGCTGCACAATAGCAGTCGTCTAGGCTTTAGAATAGAAACAATTCCACATGGGAGATTTGTATCTATTTTGAAAGCAAAGGCAGACCAGTCTATCTGGACTAGCTCCTCTAAGAGAAAACTCCTAAAGTGCTTTGAGAACGACACAGTACAGGGAAGAGGAAAGTGAGAACGCAGCACCCAGGTCGAATCCGGAGATGTTAGTGAACTGTTTATTGACAAGATTAACAGATATTAATGAGCACACACTGGTGTCCGCACTCTTCTAGCTCTTAGAAAACATAGGTGTGGAAGGAAATTTCCTCAGCAATATGTGAATAGATATGTATTATCCACACGCGTGTGTGCCTTATTTTATCCTCTGCAGGAGATATATGTCATTTTTGGCTTTCAGAGAAAGGATCACCTTGTTAAACATAACAGTCAACTTTAAGATGCATTTTAGTATTTTAAATAGAATGGTATGACAAATGTTTTAAAATTTAGTAAATACGCTATGTATTTTGCTCAATAGAGCCCACATGACATGCACATGTTACATGAGATTCAAATTGATGATGTTTGAATGATACTAAATATTCACTTTTTAAATACATATGACCTCATCTACCTTTCTCCTCAGCCACACTGGAGTGGGTGACATATTTTGAGGATATTCAGTCTGCTGATGTGTATTACATCCATCTCAACAGCAGGACTCCATAGTATGTACTGCATTACTGATGACAAAACAGAGTCAAAGTGTTTCTGAAATTTACTGGAATATTTACTTATGATTACAGAATGAGTGAATGAACCAAGATTTTAGTGCAGACAATACCTGTATGCTGGCACTCTAACCATATTTATATCACTGCCTGAAAAAAATGGACTTTATTCTTATTTCTTAAATAAAGAAATTTGAGGCTATAGAAATTGACTGTGTTATCTGAGCCTGTGCTATCCATAAAAAGTTAATCTGATTTTTAACCCAAATTTGTGAGTTCTGATTCCTTTTCTAAAACTACAGTTATTACTGACTATTTCAGTATAGTAACTGTTGGTGAAATTCATTCACGAGTTTTTTCTTTCTTGACTGTAAAATAGGCCATATTGATTCACAGGTGAAGTCAAGGCTATCATTTGTCAAAACTGTATATTAATCAGATGGTTTTACAGTGCCTGAGTTTAGGATACCACATAATTGGGAAGTTGCCTTATCTCTTGCTGTTAATACTTTGGAATATTTACTTAGGTTATAATAAACAGCAAGAGCCCATTCATTTTTCTAACTTCAAGTTTATTTTAATGAAGGTCTGTGCATATAGAGTGATATTTCAGTTTATGGACATTACTGGTTCCATGATTCTGAAGAAGTTGGTGACATTTGTGTTTGAGTGAGGAAGATGGTGTCACTTGTGTTGGTCACCTGCTGCAGAGTTGGGGAACAAAAATAAAATGTTAAAGGCTTTTTGTCTGGAAATTGTTTGTAAAAAGTATTTGTGAGCTGAGGCATAACTGCTTTAGAAATGAAACCAGAGGACAATCAGAAAGAAAGGGGAAGTTACATGACCTCTATAATGTTAATGTTAGAAATGTAGAAAAATTGAGAAATGTTTCAGCCTTCTTTGTGTCATTTAATTCAAGAGGGTATCCAATCACATTCAAATATTAAACACTTCATATAGTATATTTTAAAAATAAAGACCTTAGTAAGAAGATATATTTAACTCAGAAAATTCCAGTGCTAGGCCTTTTCTGGGCTCTACCGGGACAGTGGTGACTGCAAATGAGCTCTTCCCTGGGTGTGACAGCAGGGCAGTGAAATCACTCATGTCACATGTTTTGTTGGGATTCTTCTAAGTAAGCATTGTTTATTATGCTGTTTTCAGCATCCCTGGTGCTGGGATTACAGGCCTGCACCACCACACCCGGCCTCCACTGCTGACTCAGCAGCATGTGATGCCAAGGACCGAATCCTGGCCCCTGCGCTTGCCTAAGCAAGTGCTTAGTCCACTAAGCTATCTTACCAGCCCTGACAACTGTTTTCAGTGTTATTGTTTTCTCAGTACTACTAAAGGACAAGACATAAGTTCTTTTGTCCTCTGAAGGAAGCTGGCAGATACCTTACTAAAATAAATCCACATAAATGCATCATAACTATCATGGGACCAAATATGTTCTTTATATCATCATTCCTATAATTATTTTATTAGGATCACAGATAGTAAGAAAATCTGCATTTTTATGTAGCTCTGAAAAGACACACATGACAAGAATTTCTATTTTAAAATTATAAGAGGAAAAAGAGAAAAAAACTGAAAAGGAAAAAAAAATAAGCAAAATATTTCTGTAACAGTCCACCAGAATATATTCCCAGAAATATGAAGTAATTCTGGGAATAAAAAAATAAAAATATAAGCTGTGAGAAATTTTAGAAGGTAAATTTTGAAGCATAATGAATGTCAGTTAATTCATATGAATATATTAAAACATTTTGTTTCTTTTGAGCAGTTTATTTTCCTTTCAAAATATCTATTGAACTTTTTGGATTTTGTTTATTCATTCAGTTTCTTACACTAGGATGCTTATACATGTGCGTCTGATTTATTTCACTTATAAGTATGGTCACTAGTTGCATCCATTTACCTATGAAAAACTGAAACTTACGTTTCTTTATACTTGAATGATACTCCATTGTATAAAGGCACCACACATTTTTAACTCATTTGTCAGCTGATTGGCATTTGGGTTGCTTCCAAGATGTAGTTATGACAACTAGGATGGGAAGAGGAGAAAAGAAAGAAAGCAGGAAAAAATAGACATCAGTATATACACTCAAGATAGCTAAGATAACTGTACCACTAATTTCTATTGGTTAATTAAAAGGAAGAGTTAGACAGGCATGGTGGCGCATGCCTGTAATCCCAGCACTTAAGGGGCTGAGGCAGGAGGATCAGTGCAAGTCCAATACCAGCCTTGGCTAAAAAAGTGAGCTCAATGCCAGCCTGAGCTGCAAAGCAAGACCCTTTCTCAGAAAGACAAAAAGGAAAGGAACAGTTAATGCTTATGTTTTGACCAATTTTTCATGCTTGTATCTGTTAATCTGAACAATTCTGAGTATAACAATATTCAATATAGCAACAATTGTTGATTTCCTATCATTTTTTGAAAGTCTATCATTTTTTAATGTTGTTAAAAATATTTATTGTCTTTAAACTAAAAATAGTTTTGTTTGAACAATGTATTCTCTGCATAATTCTATAGATCTTCCACATTAACTCAGATAAAATAGCCAAACTACAGATGCTGCCTTCTCCATGCCTCCTGCAAGCTACACTGGAAGGATGTCATAGAGATGAGGTGGCTGATGGGGAAGAGGCAGGGGAATGCAGCCAGCGGAGAGGTCATTGAACCATTTTACCTAGAACTGGCTTGACTTTGTTTTCAAGAGGTTGCAGCAAAGTTTGTTTGGTCTTTTATTTGTGCTGCTTTGAAAATATACATACTCTTCTTAGGATTGCTCTTTAAGCATACCTGAATGAAATCTGGCAACAATTATGAAAAAAATAGCTGTCTGGTCACACACACACACACACACACACACACACACACACATCCCCCAAAACCAAATAACCATCTATTTGTATTACTTGGTAATACATATGAATAGAGGACGTTCATCGACTATAATGGAAATAAATGCAAAAATGGAAGAGATGATCATTATAGTGTTTAGATCCTAGATATCTTTCTGAAAGAATTTAACTACCAGCAGAAAAGTATAACCACGAGGTATAAAAAGCAGAGCCATATTAATATACTAAGGTCTCAAAGGCTCAAGTCAACAACCTCTGACATTGCCAATTGTACTGATAACCCACTGCTATTATGGACTATTGGACTATATATGCGGCTACTTTCTCTTTGTTCAATAAGAAGAAAGATTTGTACTATTAGTGATTAAACAAGATATCATGTCTGCATCTTGTACTCTGAATAAATACCACAAAGACAACAATATGCAAAGTATTAATTATTGTATCTGTTCTACTAACCTGTTGTGAAACTGTCTCCTTGCTATTTCTTTCTCATTAATATTAATAAAAAATAAATAAAAGTATTTAAATTAAAAAAATGGAAGAGATGCATGGACTTGGCTTTAGCCAGGTCTTTAGCACTGTATTACAGTTCTGTTTTGCTTGCTGTCACATGTCTAATTGTTTTATCATACTAGTAATGCTTTTTCTCTTACTTTGTGGACTCCTAAAATCCAAGGAGCAAAAAGCAGTAGCACAAAAAGGATGAGCAGTCAGATAAGTGTGAAAGCCTCTTTCATATTTAAAAGATTGAAGTGAGAAGATTATTTTTATTCTTCTACATTAGTCGTGTTTGAAAGATTCAAGTGAGATACTTATTTTTACTCTTCTATATTAGTCCAGTTCCTTCTGCAAGCATACTCCAAGGTGACATTCAAAGACGAAAGCATGTCTAAAATAAGCGATAGCATAGGTGTGGAGAAATGTCAGATAAGCTTAAGATCTGATTTGTACACAAAAGGAAGCGATAATGTAGTAAGGAGAATTGTGTAGAAAGACTTTGAGACTATGAGGTCAACATAGCTTTGAGAAAGCTTTCACTTGGCTTGTGGGGAGCCATAGAGAAAATGTGAGCCATTTAAAGACTCATCCTATGGGCTGAAATCACCCATCTCTAGCACTCATCTGGGTTCAGTCATTTTTTTTTTTCTTTTTGGCGTAACTGGGGATTGAACTCAGGCCCTTACACTTGCCAGGTAAGTGCTTACTCTACTGAGTTATCTCTCCAGCCCCTGGGTTCAATCTTTAACTGCAAGCAATGGAGTTCACTTTGGTAGATTTTTGCAATGGGCTCACTCTGAAAGGACATGGGGCTGACACTCCTCCATGGTTACTAATTTTCTACCCCTATGATGCAAAAGTTATAAGTTTCATGGAGTCAGGGATTATTACCCGCTTTGTTCACTGACACATTTTAGACATGTAGAATAAGTGGGCGTTTAGTGAGTGCTTCATAAATATTCATTCAATTAATTAACTAGCTCATACTGGTAGAGCTCTAATGATTCACTCATGCAGATGTTTATAAATGACTTAGCACTACTATGCATTGAGTCATTGCATTGTAAAGATTAAGAGGCATTTACTTCCTTTGAGAAACTACTTTACAGTTTCTTAAAAGAATAATGACATTGTTGGAATTCATTACAGTGTTGTTTAAGGTCTACAACAGATTTATCAGAATATTTTGTAGAATGACCATGAAGTTAGGAAAGCATTCATAATGGAAATGACTTTATCTGACTTTTAACTACTTAAAAATTTCATGAAGTTTAGATAGATAGCTGTCTTTTCCCCGCTAAAATGAAAGGAAATATTTCTGTGTACACATTGTACAAATGACTATATATCCAAGTTTATGGACCTTGGAGAGAGGAACTGAGAAAGAGCCTAAAGTTACTTACTAAAATGTGTGTTTAATCCAATAAAAGAATCTTTTCGACAATTTTACAAGCACTATCTCTACTACAGCAACAGTTTCAATTAAACCTGTATTTATTGGAGTTACCCTTTAATTAGCCAGTCAAGGGACAGGATTTATGCATTTTTAATTCTAGGGGCTAAAAAACAAGAAGGGGAAAATAGCGAGGTACTTTGTGACATATCTAACTTTTTGCAACTCTCAGCTATAAAGTGTCCTAGTTGAAGGCTTATATTCATGTTTCAAATAAAAATTCTGCTCTACTGTTTATGACTGATAAAGGCCGTACTCTTGCTACTCCCAGAGCCCTCCATCCCCTCTCCTTCACTGTTGCCAGGTTGAGATTTTGTGATATTAGGAAGTTGAACTTCTACTTGGAATGGCAATGCAACACAGCATCTTGGGAACAGAGACATTGTAGGTCTAGAGCTACTGGTATTTCCTTTCCATTTTATCATTATATTCATTCATTTGTTCAAGAAATAATTCAGTGTGTGACTTCTAGAATAAGAGAAAGGAAAATGCTGGAGGTCATAAATCTCATAAAAAATTTTGAAATCTTTTACTTATTGATTTGGTACAGGGTCTCATTATGCACAACGAGCCTCTTGTCTCAGCACTGGGATCATAACAATGCACCACCACATCTGGTTTCAGTGGTTGGCTCACTTCTTGGGACCCATGTGTCATGTGGTAGTGAGGATTGAACCTGCATCATTGTGCTTGCCAGTCAGGCACTTAGACTGCTGAACTATCTCCCCAGCCCCCAGCTAATGAAATTTTAAAAAGATGATGTCAAGTTTTTTCTGATCAGAGAATAAGGTATTTTGGTGTTAGAGTGGTTACAGGTGAAGAAAATGGCCAGAGAGAGGATGTAGGCATAGCACCTGAAGTAGACAGAAGTGCGCAGCTTTGGATCTAAGTTTGCTGAAGAACTGAGGACTTGGGAGTTGGATATCTGTCTACCTGACAAGTGAGTTCTCCAGGCTAATGGGAGAACTTGGGGAGAATATGAAGTCTATAAACAGGCATCGAGACAACTACTAACACCTGTAGTGCTGTGGAATTATTTCAAAGTACCAGGAGATGGAAGATCAATGAGTGAGATTGTTAATCAACAACCATGTGGTCAACAGGCATAGGAGGAAATTAGGGTCAAGAAAAATAATTAACCTTGCCATCAATTTAGCCCACTAAGACAGAAAAGTCATTTACCTTATTAGGGCGACGTTAGGGGGTTTCTGCACAAGATGAAGAACAACTGCATGTGCAGTGGTCACTAACATCACCTATAGCTATCTTGGCTTTATAATCATAGTGAATTTACACGCATACCTGGAGACTCAAGATGATACTGAGGCATGGGTCTCATGGAGAGGATGAGGCTGCAGGGGTGGTGAGAACTCCAATGAGCGATGATGTCAAAGATGGGATGGCTGACTTTCCCCGAGGAGGACTGTAAAAGGACTCCTTCCTGTTCTTTCATTTGAGTCAGCCTGAGATTTCCCTCCCTCGTGAACTTTTCCCTTGTTTTTTGTTTGAGAGTGAAAGGTTCTTATTCCCACGTTCCTGAGCCTTTGTCTATTTTTTATGATGGGGAACAGTAAAACCCACAAAGCTACTAACAGAATCAGGGGTTGCTGTGAATGAGGAGAATTAAATGAGAGGCCTGCTGGTAAGAGTAATAGGAAGGAGAAGTGTTGGGAGCCTGCCGTGATGTGCAGGATGACGCCTACGCCCTGCCGCCTCTGCTGCTCCCCCGCCCATCGTGTGTCCAATATGGCGCCCATATCCTGCTTCCTGAGCCTTGCTTAGTCTCTTCTCCTCTCCAAATATGGTAGTTGATAAATGCTTCCTTACTGTTGCCCAATCGCTGATCCCCACGTGTAATCTTAT
>PVJA010001476.1:0-23614 GCA_004027025.1 Myocastor coypus | reverse complement strand
GTGTATTGAGGTCGCTGCCCAGTCAATAAAGGAGTTAGCAGAGATAAGGTGTTCGTGTGCTTTCTTCCGCGGGACGGAGACGGCGACGGACAGAGAAGCTGGTATTTCTAGATTACATGCTCTTCCTAAAGGGTTGCTTTGGAGAGGCAGGGAAGAAATGGTGATTAAAATCAGGAAAGACCTTAGTGACTTCTGCTAAAAAAGCAAAAGAACAACCAACCACCCTACGAAAGGACTTCAGAAGAAGCATGTCCTTGGCGCAGTGTCAGACATCAGCATAAGGCGCAAGAAGGATCAATGAAATAGCCTAACCTTGGCTGCTAATTGCGCACGCCTGTAATCCCAGCACTCGGGAGGCTGAGGCAGGAGGACCAGTGTGAGTTCGAGACCAGCCTGGGCTACAAAAGTGAGCTCAAGGCCAGCCTGAGCTGCATAGCGAGACCCTGTCTCAAAAAGACAAAAAAAAAAAAAAAAAAAAAAAAGGTTTAAGGTGAGCTAGCCATTGACCGTAGAACAAAAATTTAAAATTTAATGTCCCTCTTGTTCTTAGGTCACACTTTCTGTGCACCCACCAAAATATGACATTTGAAAATGTTCATAAATTCTGACTATAGTTGCACTGTGAGTGGACCTGTTTCACCTTCCTAATAAGATATGAATACTAGGAGGAAAATTAGATCAGACAGACAAGTGATTACAGGCCCAATAGGAACGATAATTTACTCATTTTTTTCAGTTATGCATTTATAGGACTGTTTGAGGTGGATACCTGTACTTCTTTGGGGGAGGAATACAAAACTGAAACAAACTTAGTGTTATAAAGAATTTGTGTAACTTTTTCATGCATTTGGCCTTAATGCAGGACAATTTTGCAAGGATATTCTTTTTATTATTTATTTATTTGATACAGGGACTTACAGTGATCCTCCTGTTTCAGCCTCCCCATCACTGGAATTACAGGGGTGCATCACCACACCCAGTTTTGGCAGCCGGCTTGGTGTGATGCCAGCACAGCACAGGGCTCGAACTTGGGTCCTTGTGCTTGCCAGGCAGGGGCTTAGACTGCTGAGCCACCTCCTCAGCCTCACAAAGCTATTTTAGAGATTAAAATGACTGTTCTTGCATTTCTTAGCATATGGAAAGGTGACAGCACTATCCATGTAGTATTTGAGGAAAGGTGTGAAACAGGCACGCATTCTAATGATCTTTTCTGTTGAGTCATTGTTCAGGGATTTTCTCCGTGCCTTGCTCAGATTTAGGCTCAGTTGATGCTTCCAGGCTCCCCGTACCTGTGGTAACCCTGCATGCCAAGTGCTTCTGCAGTCACCCACACAGCTCTTCCTCTGAGAGCACTGCTCCCCGTCTTTCCCTTGAGCTGAACATTACCTACTCAGTGTCCTATTTTTTGAATATGCACTTGCACTCCCACCATAGAGCTTTTAGCTGGGGTGTTTAAATTAAAATGAGGGAATTCCCAGCATCCCAGGCCTTGGAGGAGCAGAATAATATTCTTCAAATTAGAACATGCTTACAATTGCTTACTATAGCCACAGAAACCTCTAGCAGATTTGCTTTGGATTTATTTTTCTTAAAAGGGACAAAGCCAATTCCTTTAAACTTCATCATTGCAGAATTATTGACAGAACTCAGGAATCAAAAAGTCAACTGATATTTTTAATGGAAATCTTCTGGACAAAATATGTAATTCTGGGTTCATGCTAATTGACCAAGGCTTTCCTCACAGGAGGAAAGCTTGAATATAGCATCCAGTCTGCCTCAGAAAAGAGAGGCAGAGCTCTCGTCACCATGGAGACAACAGAAAGGAGCAAGGCTATGTCACTATCCTTAAGGATTTCAGATAAAAGAGAAATGAATCAAAATGCAAATCCTTGCTCACAGCCATTGGTAGGAAGCCCTCACACCTAAGGGTGAGCTCTGTACTAAATGAAGGCAGAGTGGCTGCGGAGGTGATTTGTCAGGATTCATTTATGATATGGAAACACCTGCTTACTTTGCTGTCATGTCTACATGGTTTCTACAGACACAGATCTTCCCGATATTCACCCTATTCAGTTGGATGTGGGATATATGTTCTCCATGAATTAATGTGGGATTGAATAAAAAGTACAATAAAAATAGTTCAACTAGCATGTTGGTACTGAAGGCAATAATACCCATGTTATTTGTTTATACATTCATTCATCCAACCTACATTAATTAACCAATTAGAGTACTACCTCAGTTTATAACTTGATTCTTTCCATGATTCCAATTACAGACCAAATTGGATAAGAACTAAATAAATTTCAATGGGTAGGTTCAATTTTGGCCTTATGGGGAAATTCAATGAAGTTCTTGTCCAGGTTGGTTTCCCACCAGAATCATGAAAAGAGTTGACTGTGTGAACTGAGGTACCACTGTAATTCACTTTTAAACTAACTTTTAGAAGGTTCTTAGTACTTTTCAGGCTTTGATAACAATGGTAAATTTAAGAGTTCTAAACTCAACCTGGCATGGTAGAGCATTCTTGTAATTCTAGTGGTTTGGAGGGCTGAGAAGGAGAACAACAAGTTCAGGACCAGTGACAGTGACTTAGTGAGACAATTTCTCAAAATGAACACAACAACAACAGCAACAATGGCAATAACAACAACTGGGTGATATAGCTTAGTGTGAAGGTATTGAGTTCAATCCTCAGTGTCATTAAAAACTAAATAAAAATTATGAAAATCAAATGGGCGGCGGGGGAGATAGCTCAGTGGAATAAGTGCTTGCCTGGCAAGCACAAGAGCCCGAGTTCAATACCCAGTTCTGAAAAAATAAATCAAATTGGCCAAAGAGTGAAGACTAACTGCATTACTGCATTGTAGGAGAGATGTTACCTAATCCTATTGGTAGTATGCATTGAATGGCTAAATTTAGTTTGATAGGTTTTATAATTGGGTTTATTGTAGCTGAGCTAGGCATTTCTAATACAAATCTTCCTGTTTATCATCTGTCTGTCTATCTGTCACCTGCCTCTCTTTCATTCTGTCTGTCTGTCTGTCTGTCTGTCTGTCTATCTATCTATCTATCTATCTATCTATCTATCTATCTCTCTATTGGTTTATTTCTTTGTGGAAAAATTAACTCCATGGATGAGATTGGAACTGATAGGACATTATTTCATTTTTTAAATTTTATTTTAAAAAGTAAAAACAAGAACAGAGATAGACTAATGTACAACTATAAATATACTACAGATTTTCAAAACAAGAATAACAAATTGACAGTGGTGGTTATATTATATATTTCATTATTAAATCTTTTGCTGAGATTAACAGATGTAGGTATGCAAGTCTGGACAAATAATTGAATTAACACTTGCTTTCAATAAACCTTAATTTTTTGCTTGTCCTTTTCACTCTTTTATTTTTTAATTTATTAGCTCAAGAAATTGTTAGAAACACATGTATTTTTAAACAAACATTTACTTGAAAGAGAGTAGTATAGCAATAATTGATATGATATTATAAGCAGCACACATTTAAGAGGCAGAATGACAGGCATTCCAAGCATGGCTTTAGCATTACACATTGCTATCCTCAGTGTCAAAAACCTGTTGGAGATTCTTAGGACCATGCTGTACATGGTGGCAAGGTAAATCCTGAGGGGATTTGACTGTCCTTGTTAGATGTGAAAGTTACATTTTTTGTTATAAAGGTCTTGCTTTAACTTGGCCTTAATCATCCAGCAGAAAAGTGTAACCACAGAGTATAAAAAGTAAAGTCATATTAATATGCGGAGCTATAAAAGGCTCAAGTCAACAGCTTCTGACATTGCCAGTTCTGCTGATAACCCACTACTATTATGGAATATTATACTATGCATACAATTACTTTCTCTTCGTTCAATGAGATTTGTACTAACAATGTTTAGAAAAGTTATCATGTCTGTATTTTGTACTCTCAACAACTACTATGAAGACAGCAATATACATTGCATTAATTATTGTGGCTGTACTACTAACCCATTCTGAAACTGTCTCATCATTATTTCTTTCTTCTTAAAATTAATAAAATTAAAAAAGAAATAGCCTATTTTATAATGTTTCTTGAAAACACGAAGTACCTGCATTCATTTTGAAACAGTTTCTCTTGCCATTAAGAATCAATAAATCATATCAGAAGTTAAAAAAAAAAAGAAACACGTGTATGCTGTGGAAGCCACCTGGTCTATGGCACTTTATCACAGTAGGCCAGTGAACATAGTCAGTTAAGAAAGCTTCATACTCATTATTTAATTTACATTATAACAGGCACTCCCTGTTTCAGGCTTAGGACTTGCTGGGATACAATTTAGTGTATTTACTAACCTCTGTTCTAGGAGTTAATATTCAGTAGAAGGAAAATTAAATTAGAAAGATTAATTTAAGGTTTTTTTTTTTCTTTCCAGGTTCTCATTATGCAGCTCAGACTTGTAGTGATCTTTCTGATTTCTACCTCCTGAGTACTGGGATTACAGGGGTGCACCACCACGCCTGGGCTCTACTGTTGCCTCAGTGGGGCCAGGGCAGCATGTGGTACAGGGATTGAACCCTGGTCCCTGCATTTACCTAAGCAAGTGCTTAGTCTGCTCAACTGTACTGCTGGCCCTGAAAGATCAGTTTAGGTGGGCAGGTAAAAAAAATCAAAGAACATTTTGATGTAGTATTTCTATGTGAAACTCATTGACTGGATCTTCAAAAAGATACTGAAAAAAAAAAAAAAAACTTATATGACCTCCCAGAAAGGAAATAGAGGAAATATCAAGACAACAAAAGATGGTAAAGAAAAGTCCCACAGTGGCCTATAACGGCAGTCACCGTCACAAGTTAACCAGGCAAGGTGTATCATTAAGATGACTGTGCAGAATTGCTATCATTTTTTGAGTTATGATCTCTACAATCTTCCATGAGTCAGCGTATAAAGAAATGCAAAGGTCGCCTACAGGGGCACATAGATTTTAAAAAAAAACACACACATTTGAGACCTGCTGAGGTAGTTTTCATCAAGTTCTCCATTCCAGCTTTCTAAAAATCAGGCCAGAAGACTTTTATTTGATTTGCAGGTGGGTTTTATTGATTTTTTTGGGAAATAATTTGAAAAAGTAATAGAAAAACATGGATTGGTTTATAATAAAAATGACTTCCTCTCCTTGCTAGTGTGACCCACTCATGTGCCAGCTCCTGCCTACTGTGCTGTCCCCTTTCATCCAGCACCAGGGCCCTGCTCTGCTTCTCCTGTCCTTTCACTTTCTGGAGTATACCACAGAGTGACCTAGAAAACCAAGGTGAAATACATGGTGCTTTTCTTTGAGATCCTTCTGTTCTATGTGTAACTCTAAGTAAAACATCAACATGATTTTCTTTCTTGCCTTACATCTATGGAACATTTTCTTCAGCAAATTCATAATAACACGTGGCTCAGCCATTTCAGGAAACGAGGTGGGAATAGTACTGTTACAATGAGATTGAAAAATCATTCAAAATGTATTCAGTAACATGACAGCAGGCTTGAAAGTCTGTTCACCTATGAATATCTTCTATACCCCACTGCACAATGCTGTGTACCTAAACACAGTGGCATATGAAAACGTTGGATTTGTTCAGAATTGCTGGGGATCAGAATGCATGTCTATGGAATGCAGATGGATATCCCTATCCCCATCAAGCTATTAGGTCCTCACCCAGATAATAAGTAAATATGGACGAAGACTTATCCAGACTGCTAGAATTCTTCCAGCAGGGTGAATAACCACTTGGAGAACAAAGAACATCACTATGGAAACCAAAATCTCAGAGGATAATACTCAGTTCAAAGATTTGCTTTAATCCTTGGGTAGCCACAATAGCCACAAACTTTCACCAGTAGAGAGGAATGGAAATCTAATTGCATATTTTATCTGAAAACACTATTTAAATTATTGCATCGGGTCATTATATTTGGCTTTTTGTACCTGTGAATTGTTGTTCTACATCCATGAATTCAAACAAGCAAAGATTGAAAATATTTGAAACAAAATTGCAGCTGAACAGAACACACACAGCTGTTTTTCCTTGTCATTGTTCGTTAAACAATATAGCATAACAACAATGTGCATAAAACATTTACATTGTATTAGATCTTCCAAGTAATCTAGAGATAACTTAAAATACGTGGGGTATGTGCACAAGAGTGTACACAAGTATGCCATTTTCATAGAAGGGCCTTGTGTATCCTTGAGTGGGGTCCTGAAGCCAATCACCCATAGACAATGAACTATTGTTGTATTTCCAGATGAGGGAGATTTTTAATCTTTTGAAATATAAGTCTTTGCTCTATTATCCAAGATCTGGGGAACTTTGAACAATATGAGAATAGTTGTAAAGAATGTCACAGTGTGAATTTATTCATTTGCTGAATTTTATTTGTACTGTTAAGTTTTCTGCTCATAGGATATTCTGCATGTCAGGGATCAGGGTGCAGATGGCAGTGACCAGTGTAGAAAGGATACGAGAAAAATCATTCTGTTGACACAAGTTTCTTCCACAAATGAGTTTTTACTTCTCTGAGGGAACAACGAGTCCGGAGCTGTGAGGAGCAGTGGGTGTGTATGAAAGTCTCTTCTGAAGCCTTGGTGACTACTGGATAAACTGGTGGCAACCAGGTGGCTCATAGAAATAATGACAGAGTCGGTGGTATTGCACTTTCTAAACAACAGCATAGGACTCTAAAAAATTCTAATGTAATACAAAATACTTAAAACATAATAAAAATGGAGGCACCGAAGTTCAACAAGTTTCAGTGTGTTGCTAAAGATCATGGAGCTGTTGGTGACAATGGCACAGGGCAAAATTGGGACATTAATTCAATATTCTGCTCCCAATCTCATTGTGCGTGTATTTTTGTGTATGTGTTCATTGGTAGTTGCATCCAAGACAGCTTTGCAATTGTGTTCTAATCTTAGAAATGAAAGAAATGTTTGTGAGATATTGATTAAACACTTGAAGGTAGGATCTAGCACTAGATCCTGTACAACCATTGATTTAAAGTGATACAGTTCTTTCTGCTCAGAGTGTATGTACCAAATGCTAGTGACTAGGGAATGGGCACTGCAGTTAGATTTTGACACATTCAGACAAAGACAAGCTAGGAAAGGACCAGTATTTTTATTTTGCAAATGCCCATGTTGTGTTTGCAGTGCTTCTGAGCGAAGGCAAACTGCTACCCCTTCAAAAAAGATTTGGTGGTAGAAAACTGAAATTTTTAGGTATGCTGTTTTCAAGTTTCTGAAAGGTAGAAAACATTTAGGCTTCAGTATAAAGACTGAAGGTACAAAGTGGTGCATAAAGAAAATGCTAATAGAAATAAAATAGGTGGCATGTAAATTGCTAAAAGTAACCTCTGGAATTGCATGTATAATTTTTAGGTGAATGGGAAAACAGAACAGGTAGAGGAGGGTGTGCAGCTTCCGTTAGTGTAACTATGCTGAACTCTATTAGCTATCAAAGAAAGTATTGGCTTCCATTTTATCTTTGGATTGAAGAAAAGCTTTTATCCCCATGGCTTGAATTAAGTGTTAATAGGATAACTATCACACACTGGATAACTACAAATTACTTATTTGCGTATTTCTATGGTTCAGCAAGTAGAGATGAATATGTAATTAGTTTTTAAACTCTATCTTAATAGGCAATATGCAATAGCTACCCTATAGAACTTCATTTAATATGTGTCTGAGCACGTTTAGAATGTTAAATAGCAATTGTTACCTGGTATTTGCCTCAGGGCAGCATATTTATTCTCCAAAGACACTTAATACATAGAACCTATTTAGTGTTGTGTTATGTATGAAAGCTCTATTATAAGGACTGGAATGTTCAGAATATCATTGAACTGGGAGGAATCTCCACATCACTAAGAAGTCTTTACAGATTTCAGATTCATCTGAAGACACAATAGGAAACATTAACATTTAAAGTATGCATTATTGCCGGGCGTGGTGGTGCATGCCTGTAATCCCAGCACTTAGGAGGCTGAGGCAGGAGGATCGGTGCAAGTTTGAGACCAGCCTGGGCTACAAAAGTGAGCTCAAGGCCAGCCTGAACTTCATAACAAGACCCTGTCTCAAAAAGACAAAAAAAAAAAAAAAAAAGTATGTATTATTTTAGGAATAACATCACACATATTCAAATAGATATTGGTCAGTATGGCTAGGGAAATAAAGTTAAGAGCCTACTGATAAAAGCAAGAACTATTTCCTTAGCATTATTTAAAGCTGTTGGAGCACTTTTGGATATTAGTAATGTATTACTTCTGACTATGCAGGAAAGGGTGCCTTGGCTTAAAAGGCCTATGTAGAGGAACCATGGGCAAGACAACCTCAGATGCCCGTTTGCCTGGTGATTTTCATGGTTGTTCTGGGTGCTGAGCAATCCTGAAAACTTTCCATGAAGAATCATTGCATGGCATGAAACTCTAGGGGTGGTTATTCAGCAGGCACAGTGAGCAAAAATATGAGTGAGCATCGACTTATTCAGAAGTAACATAAGTAGTATTGTCAGTGTGTATTCTCTTTAGTTTTTTTCTATGTAATTTTTTACTTTTATATTTTAGAAAAGATAACAGAATACTGGTCATGTAATGATAAGAATTCGACAATGGATGTAACGCTGCTATTGTTGTCTTCAAATTAGTTGTTCATATTACTAGATATAAACATGCAAAACTGATCAAAACAGAAAGAGAAGAAAAAAGACAATAAGCATTACCTTCTCATTTCAATAGAACAGGAAAAATTAACTGTAATTATTCAAGCTATCCTGTGTATATACACGAATATCTTTTTTTCTTCTTTCTTTCTTTTTTCTTTCTTTCTTTCTTTCTTTCTTTCTTTCTTTCTTTCTTTCTTTCTTTCTTTCTTCTCTCTCTCCCTCTCTCTCTCTTTGTCTTTTTCTTCTTTCCCTCATTCCAGTTGGTAGCTGAGATTCTCCTATGTCATTTAATGCAGTAAAAATGTTTGCTTTTACTGTAACTGCACACATGTGTTCACTTATGTTATATTTTCTAGATCATTATATTTGTAAAGATGATTTTAATGATTGTTCTATGTTGTGAAAATTTTAGTTTTGTACAAATTTCTAATTGTTTTCTGTCAATATTCTTAGCTTATCTGATTTATCTCCTATTAACAGCAATGTAAATCTTTTTTGTTTGTTTGTTTCTGCAGTGCCACTGAGACAACCCTCCCTACTTGCTTCTATGTATGTTTATTCATTTCATAAAAAAGGAAAAGTCTTTGGGAGAAAGGTTCCCGTGTTCCTGTAGCTATATGAGAGAACTGTAGGGGTAAACTCTCCACATTCTGATCCTTCACTGACTATATTTCATTTCTTCTTCTCAATTTAATTCCATTGTTTACATGTACCTCTGCATTTGCTGCTCTGTTTGTAATTGTTTGTTTGCTTTATTGTCCACCTTCCCAGACCTCAGACTGAGAAACAGGGCTGAGGAACTGTGTTTTCAGTTTTATATTCTTATGGAACAAAAGAGTTTGTAGGCAGGGCAAATTGAACACATTTTAAATTAACGAATGACTTGGGACAAATTCCAGAAAAACTCGTGTTTACTTTCAGTACTTTGGAGTATGCATAAGAAGTCTGGGTTGTCTCTGTCTCTGTCTGTATCTCTGTCTGTCTCTCTCTCTCAATTGTGAAAGTTGAGAAGTCTGAAGTTATACAATTCATAAGCTGGAAACCCAGGAGGGTTGATGGTATAAGTCAATTTGAACTCAGAGAACCCAGAAGGAGAGAGAGAGAAAGAGAGAGAGAGAAATTCTCTTTCCTTTATTCAACTTTTGTTGTCCTTCTTTTTAATATTCATATTATTCAGGCCTTCAGTTTATTGATAGTAATGACTGCTTTTATCAATATACAGTTTCAAATGTTAATATCATCTAGAAATGTCTCGAAGAACCTACACATCACAAAAAAATGTTTAATCAAATGTATGTGTACTCTATGAGCCAGATAAATTTAGAAAATTCACCACAGGGTGTATCTAAGTATGATCATCATAAGGCATGGTAAGAAGATGATGTTTAGTAACACAGTATACACAAATCTAATAAGTATTGCTAAATACACTTTGTCTTGCTTTAGTTACATGGTGTAAAATGATTATCATTTTTCTCATTATAAAAGTTATTTATGCTCATTAAAGAAATTTTGGAATAAATACAATATTATAGGTAGTATATCAACTCCCTGGCAATATCACCTCCAGCAACCTTTTGTTTATATTTCAAATTTTCAAAATATAAACAAAATTAGGGTAATCATTATCTTGAATTTCTGTACTTCCAAATCTTTTTATTCACTTATTTCTTTGTGGTGGTGGGGATTGAACCTGCTCCTCCTGTATACAAAGCAAGCACTTCAGCACTGAGCTATAGCTCCAGACCATCCTTGAAGATCTCATTTTAATATCTCTATAGTTGGTTCTTGCCTTTGGTAGTTGAAGTGACTGTCATTCGGTCATACATGTTTATGGCAGGAAGATACATGGTTTCTTTCACTTACTGATTTTCTCATCTGCTCTGGGCCACACATTTTTTGTGTGGATTTTTTCCTTGCAATCCCAGTTTGTAACTGGCTGCCTTTGGTACTGGCATGTAATTTTATGTAGTGCTTTTCTCCTGTGAGCTCCTGAGAATCCACTGAAAAACTATCAGGGCTCCTCCCTGGGCATTTTGCTGGGCATCAGCTCTGTTGGTGATCATTAGCCAAACACTTGTGAATTGGTTTTAAAAGGTAATTTTTAAAAGCTTTTTTGGTTTATTGAACTCCCAGGTAGTGAGACAAAGCATTTCCAGTCAGAGCTGGTGTTTACCATTTGTCGTTCCACAACCTTTGCTTGGCCTTAAAGCAAAAGGTAGACCATATCCTGCTCATCCTTGCTTGGGAAATAGAAAACTAACAATAGTGTTTCAGCATGTGCAATGACCTGAATTTTAAGAAGAGTGCAAAATAATTAGAATTAGCATATTTCCCCTTAGTTGAATAAAACCCTAATGTAAAATATGAACTCTGTATTCATATATTATTTCTGAAATTTGCTCTATGGTTCCTATTTAAACTATATTATTTTACATTATGCCATTTATATTATTGTATAATTAAATAGTATTTATGGCTTTAATGTGCTTGTCATGTGGTAGAAGTATGCTAAACATTTCAATTTATCATTTAATCATAAATGATAAGGCCTGTGAGATAGTGAACTAAGTGCCTGTTTTGATAAGTGCAGGGATCAGGGTTCAATCCTCAGTCCCACATGCTGCACCAGCCCTCCCCCGGGGCACACTGGGCCAGTGACTGAGTCTGGGTGTGGTGGTGGATGCCTATAATCCCAGTGCTGGGGAGGCTCAAAACAGGTGGATCACTACAAGCCCAAGCTGCATAGTGAGACCCTGTACCAAACAGATAAAAATGAAAAAAAAAAAAAAAGTTTCAAATAATAAATGATAACCTTAGTCCACGGATCTATTTGTGAATTAAACACATATGATTTCAGATGAAGAAGAAGAAACATGGAAAGGTAAAGCAGCTCATCAAGGTCACCTTTTACCAAGTGGGGAAACACTTAACCATGCCTACTCTCACTGTCCACGTATCTAACTGCCATGTTATGATACTGCCTTCTCCTGACAGCCAAGCGTAGAGGAGAAAATAGCCCTGCTGCGGATAAGTGATAATCCTAAGGGAAGCAGTTAACACATTTAGCTTAACTTAGACTTATAATTTAGGAGACTCATCTAATTGGTCTGATACTGAGCCTAGTTTCTTCAATGAATCAGCACAGTAGAATTCTATAAGGTAAAAACTGTGTGACAGGGGCCCGGCGGGACGGCTCAGTGGTCTAAAGTGCCTGCTTGGGAAAGCTTGGGCAGCTTCAGGGACCGCTGTTCGATCCCCGGCACCACATGCTGCGCCAGCCCTGCTCTCGGGGTGGGCTGAGCCGGCCATAAAAATGAGTGAATAAACAAACAAAGGCTCTGAAACAAGAAAAAAAATTAAAAAAAAAATGTGTGACACACTAAGATGATGGAATGCATCCTTAGAACTTATTCTAGCACAGAGACATTAGTTTGAACAGTCACCACCATTCAAATATGAAAATTCATTCCAGTTCTGAGATAACAAGGTAAGAATCTATATCACTTAGGTTGAGCACAAATATAGAAAAGGATGCAGTAAAGAACTCAAGTAGGAGAGTTTCAAGTTACCACTGTCATTGTTTCCCATCCCCATGCAGCACATGTAGAAGAGAGACGTCATCTGTGTTTGGGCTGGATAGAGAACTTAATGATGGCTGACCTAGTGAATTCAGAGATCAGGCCAGCTTCTGTGGACTCAGACAGTAGGCTGCGGTCTATGGACTCAGCCAGGCTCCAGCCTGCTCATATGAGGTGAAGTCAGTAGAATTATTTGGCGCGTTATGTGATCATAACTGCTATCTTCTGATTTTGAATTATTCCTTTAAAATATAGAGTTCTTCTTTGGCTCCTCTGGTCAGTTTTGGCCAAAAGTCTAGCTTGTCTGAAAATGGAATACCTCATTTGTTTTCAGGTTCCCTTTGTGAAGAATACCGTTTTCCATCTTTCTATTTTTAGTCTACGAATTTCTTTTAGAACTACATGTTTTTATTTTGTATAGCAAGTCAAGGGATATTTTTAAGTTCAGTTACAAGTCTGTATCTTTTGATTCGGGAATTGAAATTATTCATATTGACAGTTACTAGTGAAAGATAGTTATTTGTTTCTGCCATTGTATGACTTTTTGTTGCTGACTCCCTTTGGCCTATCTACTCACTCTTTGTGACATCTTCATTCTGTTAGACATTTGGGCATTGTTAGTTTCACTGTCTCTTTCTACAGTATTGTTGGTAACTTCTTGGGGTTCTGATTTGGTGTCATGAATTTACTGAAGAGGTCTTCATCATGGAAATCCCCTACTTTCCCCAACATTTCTGAAAGATAGCTTTGTAGAATATGTCAGCGTGGGTTGGAAGTCGTTTTCTTTTAAAGCTTGAAACACTTCACTTCGAATTGTTTTCTCTGCTTAGGTTTGTGTTGAGAAGTCTACGGTAATGCTAATAATTTTAGCTTTATAAGTGATTTTTTGTCTTTTTCTGATTGCTTTTAAAATTTTGTCCTTAAGTTGAGCTTCTGGGATTTTGACTTTGTTGTGTTATGGAAAGGACATTTTGTGCTGTGCCTAGTTGGCAAGGTTTCTGCTATTATTTCTGTAAACAGCTTTTAATTTCTATAGTATTATTTTTTGATATTTATTTATTTATTTATTTATTTATTTAGTGGTACCAGGAATCAAACTCAGGACCTTCCTCTTGCCAAGCAGGAGTTTATACAACTGAGCTATCTCCCCAGCTCTATTTTCCGATTTTAGCTAATTTCAGTTAATCTTACTATTCTTGGTATCATCCAGTAGCTCTTTTTTCATGCACTTTTCATGTTCTCTTTCTTGAAAGATTTCTCTAAACCATTGTTCTCTGGCAGCAGCCCTATCTTCTAGTGCTGTCACTGTCGTCCTCATATTGGTCACTTCTGCGGCTCAGAATTTCCATCTTTTATAATTCTGTTTGGTATCTTTTCATGGACTCTGATTTTGTACTTACTAATTCTAATCTTTTCCTGTTCATTCATGATTCACATCATTTTGGCTAGCTCATAGAACTTTTCTTTAGTGTATTCCTTAAAGTCACTGCTTGTTTTGTTTAATTTCATTGTCTATCTAGTTATATCTTCTTTGAGCATGCTAAGAACCTTATTGCTTAAAAAAAAAAACACATCTTCTATTATACTTTGAATAATTTGGCCACAGGATTTTGCTTCCTTTCCCTTCAGTGCCCTACAGATTAACTGTGGGAGAGTTGGGGGTTTGGGGAAGCATTTTATTTCCTTGTCTTTTCATGATTATATTGCTCTGTTTCACTACTTTGATTTGATTTTTGCTCAAGTTTGCACATGATTATAATAGAAGACTATTTTGCTACTATGGAGGCCTCTCTGGTTAGGGTCTCCCTTTTAGTTACACACTCTGGTTTAGGTAACTATAATTTTTCCCTCTGTCCCAGGAGTCAGCGATTTCCATTTATTTGAGAGAGGAGGATGCAATATATTTGTTCCATCATCTATTCTACAGGAATGGGACACAATATTGCTAATGACAGAAAAGCAGCCTGATATTAGCATATGGAGAAAACCAGTTTGTAGCAACAACTATGCCACCTTGGCCATAACAACAAAATCAGAGTATAAATACTAAGACAAGTCAAGCATTTACACAAAGTGATAGTATTCAACAGAAATAGCATTGGGTATACTCTCTGAAGTCTCATAAAGCTTGAAGGTTGTATTAATAATGATAAGGTGTGTTTGGAATCAGAGAACGAGGTAAGTGGAATTTTAAAAATTAATCGATAGAAGCTGGGAAGAAAAACATCAAGAAGGGTGGGTATAAAGCTCAGTGACACAGTGCCTGCCTCACAAGTGCAAAGTCCTGATTTTAATTATTGGTCACAAAAAACACCAAGAACAGATAAATGTCCTGCTTAGAACTAATGGACATTAATAGTATTAATTAAAAATAACAAAAGAATAAATGAGAAGCAAGAGAAAAGAAAATATGGACAGCAAAAATAAATGAAAAAATAAGAAAGAAATTAAAAGGAGAAAATATAAAAAGGAGAAAAAAAATACCCTAAACCTGCTTTTATATTTTGGTCATTTTGTTTTTAATTTTATGCAGTTAGTACAGTCTCACTGCACAGCTGGGACTCATAGTGGTGTTCCTTTTTCACCCTCCCCAGCGCTGGGTTTACACGTGTGTGCCACTGTGCCCAGTGTTGGTGGTTGGCTTGGTATGCCTGGGGTGGGGCCAGCACTGTATGTGTTATGGGGGATCGAACACAGGTCCTTGTACTTGCCTAAATAGGCACTTAGCCAGTGAGCTAGGTCTGTGGCCCAGACCCACAAACTTCTTAAAATCAAGAAGGACTAAGAATGACAAAATTGTTTAAAAAAACTTGACACAGAGACTGGGTGTGGTAGCCTGTGCCTGTAATCCCAGAGTTTGGGAGGCTCAAAACAGTAGGATCACTATGAGTCTGATCTGTGTAGTGAGATCCTGTGGACCCTGTACTAAATACATAAAAAAAGAAAAAGAAAAAAAAAACTTGAGACAGTTTTTCTGTCTTTGGTATGTGTTATTTCTTTTCAAGGTTTGCCGTCTATAAATTCAGCAAGTTACAATTTTCTTAGTCTAGCTTTACAGTCTGTGGGCTTTTAAGGTGTCCCTGCTGCTGTACATGCCCCTCTGTCCGTATACCCCCAATTGTGTCAACCACTGAAGATGACACATGTCTTTTCTTAAATCAGTAAATGGAGAAGCCAATCATACTAATGGTCTCTACTGGATGTAGGCAGGGGATGATTGGTCAAACAGATTGCTGGACATAATTTCAGCACTTTCAGACACAAAAGATAGGTTTACTAGACCTCACTTCTCTGCATAGAGAATGGAGCCAGGTACCCTCCCAGCCTGAGGATAAGCTCGTCAGGATTCTTTGTCTGCCTGTACCCTCTTTGCAACTGTCTCTCATGTCTGTGTCTCACCCACTATGGGGAGGGTAATGCCAGAAACCCTAAACGATTTCTCCAAGCTTGCCATGAAGCAGTCACTTTTTGAGTAGAGCTCCATGCTGCTTTGGTAGTTGACTGTAGCTGTGGCCTTTTCTTGGGGCTAGCACTGCAGCTCTGCTCCTATATTTTCCCTAGAGCTGCCAACTCTCCCACTTCACCTTTTTGCCTGGGGTGTTGGGCTCATCTATGACTAGACGTATTTTGGGTACGGGGCTCTGTTGTTTGATGTCTGCGGGGAAAGAAAACACAAGCTGGCTTGGAGTTGGAGGTTGTCAGCAACCAGGGCACAAAATCCAAAGGCACATGCTGCAAGGGCAGTGGCTTCTGTTCGCACTTTGTGTGGGAAGCTGGCCTCACTTAAATATATATGTATAACTTTTATGGAAACTATACTTCAATGAAATGGAGTAACATTTTTTTTGGAGTAAAAAGTTTTGAGAACTCATTTCAGAACTTGTTTGCTGATTTTCAAGTTTCATTTTAAAGTAATGCTTGTTTTCAGTCATGAGTTTTACTTGATTTCATCCCTTAATTTACACAGTGTCAGTTATATGCTGAGTTCCAGGTGGCTGAATATTCTCATTTACTTATTCAACATACACGCATTGTGCGACTGCTATTTGTCAGGTGTGTTTTAGAGCATTTGAAATTCTTTCTTTCTTCCTTCCTTCCTTTCTTTCTTTCTTTCTTTCTTTCTTTCTTTCTTTCTTTCTTTCTTTCTTTCTTTCTTTCTGCTTTCTTTCTTTCTTTCTTTCTTTCTTTCTTTCTTTCTTTCTTTCTTTCTTTCTTTCTTTCTTTCTTTCTTTCTTTCCCAAGGATCAAACTCAGGACCTTGTGTTTGCTAAGTAAGCATTTAGTCTGCTGAGCTATCTACCTGGCCCTTGTAATTACATCACAAGGTAAACAA
The DNA here is from genome assembly GCA_004027025.1 of Myocastor coypus. Taxonomy (NCBI): domain Eukaryota; kingdom Metazoa; phylum Chordata; class Mammalia; order Rodentia; family Myocastoridae; genus Myocastor; species Myocastor coypus. The sequence goes on along the minus strand of PVJA010001476.1, from coordinate 6,987 downwards.
TCACTAAACTCATGAAATTTATAGTTTTGGGGGAAATTGAGAACAACAAAAAATAAGCAGTCAAATATATGAGCATTTCAGATAATTTATGATAGTGACAAATGTCACAGAGAAAATGAACCAGAGACACAGGAACAAATGGATATTTTCAGACATTGACCTCTTGAGGACCTAGCATTTTAGTTGATATTTGGATTATGAAAGACATTCTGGGGAAAATATTCTTAGCTAAAACACAAACACAGTATTATGTTTTAGAGTTCAGATAGTCTTCCACATTCTAGGATAGACAGAGAATGAAAAACAGAAAGTACAAGGAGGGGCTGGAGAAGGAGAGAGATGGTATGAAGTTTCAAATGTGGCCAAGATATTGAATTTGACTCTAGTAACAATGGGAGCCTAGTTCTGTATGGTAGGCAAGTGGTAATTCTATAGTAGTAATGTTTTAGTTAGATCACTTTCAGTGCTATGCAGAACCAGACAGAAAGTGCACCCAAGCCTATATAATGCTAGAGTTTAGGAAGCTTATTGTCTTGCTCAAGATGAATGGCCATGACACTATTGAATATTTCCATGTTTGTGCTCTAGGAAGGGAGCCCCCCAAACTTCTTTTTTGTTTAATTCTAAAGACCAGGCAAAGCAATAAAGTGTGACAGTGCTAAGTAGTCTTATCAGAGCAGTAGACTGAAATCAGGAAGGCAATTTCATGACTCTCAAGCGGCACAAGATTTAGTCATTGGACCACCATGTTCTGAGCTCCTGCATCATGAAGTCTCCAAAAAGGAGCCAGTGGCCATTATTTTCTATGATTGCACTTCTACACTCAGGTGCTAAGCTGACACAGACTTTATTATGGTATCTTGGTATATTTCTGTTTGCTTTTTAGTGCTGGTAATTGAATAGGGACCTGTGTATACTGCTCACACGTCTAGTCCTGAGCTACACACCCATTTATTATCACGTTATCTTAAGTAAAGTATCTAAACAGCCTACTCTAGAACTTATCATATGACTGTAATGTTTCTGGTCACACAGATTCCATAGTTGCCACTGCAGCTATGGATTAAATTCTTGCCTAACCATTATTAGAAATACCACTCATTATATTTGGAAGTTAAATAAAATGAGTTTCTTTGCTGCAAGGGTTTATAAGTATTTTATCATCTTTTCACCTTGCAAATTTGCAATATATGCCCAAAATTAACAAGATAATAGCAATATATTATAAATACATTATACTTTTCTTAAACTTATACCAAAAATCTGTTTACTGATTAACTTAGATTTGTGAATCTTAAGCCCATATATTTTCAAAGTATATCACTCATCAGAAATTTTTCTTGTTTTTCTTATTTTCAGGTATGCTTGGAGAAATAATTTTCAATAATTTCCACTGCCAGAAGAAATCTGGCAGTGATGTACTTCTGATGTTGTTTGTGTCATATTTTATTTATCTATTTGGTACAGGACCTCACTATGCAGCTCAGTGCAACATGTGCTCCTGAGAATAGAACTCAGATCTTTACACCTGCCAGAAAGTTGCTTAAACTGCTGAGCTATTTTCCCAGCCCTGTGTCAGATTTTAAAACTTGTTAGTGGCTGTCATCAAATAGTATTGATCCAGTGTGATTGAAAGTTCATTTTGTTTTTATTTTTATTTTTAGTACAAAATAAATTTGCTATGAAATAGATTGAGAAGCAAAAAATTTTACTACTATACATCTTTAATTCAACAATCAATACTTACTGCAGGCCTACTATGAACTAGATAGTAATCTACATGCAGAGAGTTTTAAAGTATCGCATGGCAATTTTACAAGAGGTAGTTACAGCAATATGTTTAGTAATGCACATTAATTTTGTTTTAAAGGTATCACTCATAATGAGTGCCATGTAACATCCTATAACTGAGTGGTGTCGTAAATTCTCTGTTCAAGGAGATTACGGGGCCACAGAGGAAAGGGATCGACGATGTATAGTATGCCTAAAGAGAGTCACCTGGAGAGAAAACATTCTCTCAGGCTTTCATAGAGAGCAAACTGATCAAGAAATGGCAATGACTCATCCAGATAGCTGACACCGACAAAAGTTCTACAAAATGCAGTACAAGGTTTCAGAGTTAAGCCTGAGGGGATTTGACTGACCTTGTCACATACAAAAGTTACATGTTTTGTTATATAGGTCTTGCTTTAACTTGGCCTTAATTATCCAGCAGAAAAGTTGAACCATGAGGAATAAAAAGTAAAGCCAGATTTGTATGCTGAGCTGTGAAAAGCTCAAGTCAACAATTTCCAACATTGGCAGTCCTGCTGATAACCCACTACTATTATAGAATATTGGACTATACATACAACTACTTTCTCTTAGTTCAATGAGAAGAAATATTTGTACCAATAGTATTTAGAATATTTATGTCTGCATCTTGTACTCTGAACAGCTACTATGAAGACAACAATAAGCATTGTATTGATTATTGTGGCTGTCCTAATGACATTCTGAAACTGTCTCATTGCTATTTATTTCTTAGTAAAATTAATAAAATTTAAAAAAATACCCTCCAACAAATTTAGTTTCCCTATTCAAATATGTTTTAAACTTCTGTTAATATTCTTCTAAAACCTACTGTAAGACTTATCATTGTGTTTATCTGAAATTTTGCTGTAAGGAATACATATGTTGAAATTATTATTTTTCTCCTTAACTTGGATGCCTGATTTATTTGTAGATGTAAAACTTTTTTTCTTCTGAATATTTTTTGGCAGGATAGAGTTCCATTTTGTGTATATCTCATCCATATTATTCTATAAACCACTTCTCTATGACATAATTTCTTTCTATTTTCTACTCTAGGTTATGTAAATGTTTTATGAAAAGGCTAAAGTTTGTGCTCAACTGGCCTCTAACATTAGCATTTAAAGAGTTTCTTGCATATTAAAACAAAAATAGAAGAGAAAAAGGGAGTAACTCAAGATTGTTTTAGAGTTATTGTACAATTTTGTTCAATCTTTATTTCTTTCTTTTTTTTTTTTCAATCTTTATTTCTGATAGTGCATAACTTAATTTGCATGTCTGGATGAAATAACCCAATGAGCTCTGACCCATATGCTTGAACATTAAGGATGTCAAATACCCATTTGGGCTTTGTTTATGTCTTCCTTCCTGTTAAATATCATCAGTAGTTGAAACCTTTCCAGACCTGGTTTTAACATGAAGCACAGGTCTTTTTAATGAGAGAGCAAAAGACAAGAGATGCAGTAAGTCAGAGCATTACTGATTATGATTGAATTTTGAACATCTTCCAAAAATATTCTTTACATTCCTGCCAAGTCTCTCTTGATCTAATTTATTTATGCTGAAAATCTGATCCTATGGAATAATCTTTCTTTGGTTTACTGCTAGTATACTAGCATTTTGCAATGGCAGTGATAATTAGCAGTAATGAAGACCATTAAATTCCTTCCGTCATTAGGAGAGGAGTTTAGAGTGGGAGATACTATTCTCTATAAAAGAATTAAAAATCCTATCTGAGTGACTAGTACAAATAATGAAAATTTACATGCAACCAACAGCAGAACAGTTTTCTTATGCCTATTTATAAACAATAAGCTCCCTTCATGTAATTTAATGTGTATATGATAATCTGTCTCACTAAACTTTAAGCAAATTAGTAACTGGTACACAGTGAAGCTGCCATCAATAGGACTAAGGCAGAGGAAGTGTGCAGTGGAATAAATACTACTTTATCTTATAATACCTTCTAGTCTACTTACATGTTGAGTCCAATTAGTTGTCTAAGCTCACATACTCAATCATATGGACTAGTTTCTATAGTTTAATTTTAGAAATACAGTGTAGGGCTCTGGGTGTTTAGCTCAGTGGTTGAATAATTTGCCTAGCAAGCTGGAAGCTCTGGGTTAGTTTCTGGGCACCAAAAATTAAAAATAATACTCAACTGAAAAACAATTACAAAAAAAAAAAAAAGAAGGAAGGAAAGAAAGACAACGTCAAGGAAAGAAATGTTTCCATATATCATTTTGCCAAAACGAACATTTTGTGTAAACAAAGGTAGGTCTTGTAGTTATTAGAAGTATCAGAGAGTGAGAATCTGAGAAAATTTTTGGAAACTAAGCTATATGAATGGAAATTAGGTAATGCCAATGGAAATTATTTATTACATAATTTTGCAAAGCTAATATGAGAAAAAACTTATTTAAGTATTTCTTTAAGAACATAGTAAGAAAATTTAGCTGTTTTGATTGTTATTTTCTATTCCTGAAGAAGTTTTATATTCACCTTGTTATTGGGAAGTCTTGCAGGAATGCTAACATAACACTTTGAGGGGGCTTAAGGAGCAAGTAATGTTTTTCTCAGTGGCTTGAAGAAATGCTGAATAATGCATTTAGTTTTAGCATTTCATTTTTTCAGATAGGTACTTTAAAAATCAAAATCTCTTTAATTTTAATTTCCTAGGATTCTAGTTTGGAACATTAAGATATATTTTAAAAAGTAATATTAAATTGCTACTAGACCATTTCCATCAGGGGGAGAACTGGGTCATAAAAGTCTGATATAATAAAAAGATAAGAAAAATCATGAGATGGTTCTGGGAGATTGGGGATTCTGCAGGTTCAGGCCAAAATAGATACTCAAAACAATCCATTTACTTATCTCCATGGAATGAGAGAGTATCCCACAGTAATTTATGGGACTCCCAGGAGCATGAAGGGCCCTCTGGGTTCTCTTCTTCCCAGCATGTTAGTACACACTCTGAGTTTCTACTTGGAATGCCTTGAATTTCACTAGCGTCCATTTTCTGTGTATTTTTGGCATTTCAGAATGCCAGACACTACACAGTCTATCTTTTAAAATAATTAGGCTGGGCTTTCTTTTTTTTTTTTTTTTTCCAAATCAACTTCAGTAGCCATCACTTTTGGGATGCAAGTTATGTGAACTCTCTATAGAGAGTATGACACCTAGGACAGAGTTGTTGATGGCAGTTGTTGAGCATCTTGATGAGAAGGGAAACCTTAATATCTTTTTGTGTGGGAAATCTGAAAAAAGATTGATTTTTTTTTTCTAGAAGCCAGTAATATCTAGAATGAATATGAACCTACTGTTGCTCTTTCAAAGTATGATTGATATTCAACAAATGTCAACTAGGTATGCATATAATCAAATAAGGCAAATACTCAGAAAATTGCTTTGGAAATTATTTCATATTATCTGAAAGATAAGTAAAAATTTAAATTCTAAGCATAACTAGGACAATTATTTGTTATGTGTAAATCTATTAAATAAATATGTAAATATGAGAGAATACCCTAAAGAATATTAACAAGTCAATTTTATTCAGGACAGTTTTTGAGCTTTTGTACATAAAGAAGTGTGCTGAGAATATTGAGAATATTTTGGCATAGCTGGTAGTGTGTCTTTAAAAAAAAGGAAAACATAATGGGGCTGGGGAGATAGCTCTGAGACACAAGTGCCTGCCTGGCAAGTTCAAAGTCATGAGTTTGAACCCTGGGCTCGCCAAAAAACAAACAAACAAACAACAGCAAAAACCAAACCATAAAAAGAAAGCAACAATGTATTAAACATGGAAGTCACAACGTAAAAAATGTTTGAAAAATGAATTCAAATCATTAGAATTACTTAAGTTCTCCTATATTTTTAAAACCATGTAGAAATTTACTAAACTATTATGAGAATCAGAAAATTGATTAAAAATAAACATGTGTATGACTATCAGTTTAAAACTTGAGTGTACTAGAAGTTTAATTTTAAGCTTAAATTTTTAATTAAAAACTTAATTTATCTTAATGCCTGTAAGGAAACTTATTTTGTTATCAGGTAAAACCCTGTAGTACATATGTCCAGTTTTGATGCTATCAGTACTAAAAATATCGATATCATTGACTATTACATTTTATCATCTCTTAGACATCTCAGAATATTAGAAAAAACTATAGTAAAGACTAAAACATCATTACATGGAACTTTACTGCTTTATTTAATTTTCCTGGAGGTGCCATCCCAACTGGCTGCACAGTAGTCAGCCCAAACTCCAGCGCAGACAGGACCTGATATCCCCAAAATCCAGCCTGGACCCACTCATTATCCCCAAACTCCAGCCAAGATCCCGCTCGCCATCCCAAAGAGGCCAAGTGGCAGACTCAGCCGGGGTCCATTCCCTGACTCATCAGCAGCACGAGCTCCGATTCCACACCCACCTTCCTGACCAGGCCTCACAATGGCCAGGTAAGAGCTCTCTCAGCCCACATTCATCCCCCAACTCGAGAACTGCCTGAAACCTGACTACACCCATAGTCCCCACACGACCACCCACCTTCCCCCCATGGCCTAACACGTCCCAACTCATGGAGCCTAGTGGTAGGAAGCAGCCTGAGCTCTGACTCACAGCCAGGCATGTCTGGAGGGGAACAAGCTTGGTGGATCCAGACCCAAATTTCCATAGGTGCTAACTGAATAACTTTACCAAAGTGCAGAGATCACTGCTGCAAAAAATGATAAAGACAAGGAGCAAGATCCAATCACAGGTCTCGAGTCCACCAAAAACAAATACAGGAGACATTACTGTGGAAGAAAATGGGAATCATGCAGACAAAATCTCTGAGTTGGTAGCATCGGAGGTAGACAGACAAGTGCAGAAACATATAGAGCAACTAAGATCAGAATTAATATCTAGAGTAAAAAAAAGAAATGCATGAATTAATAGACTCTGAAGTGGAAAAAAAAAACTGCAGAAATGTATAGAGGAAACCAGAGCAGAAATAACCATTGCAGTTTAAAAAAAGACATGTCTATAAATTAATAGCATCTAAAGTAGGAGAACAATTACAGAAAGAGAGGAGAACAGAGCAGAAATAATCTTTAAACCAAAGAGAGGAAAGGATGACTATAATGAGAGACTTTGGTACTACTAAAGAAGACATTGATAAAAAATAGAGGAGAATAGAAAAATGAAGC
>PVJA010001475.1:42749-126437 GCA_004027025.1 Myocastor coypus | reverse complement strand
AAAAAAAAAAAAAAAAAAAAAGAATTTAATATATTTGAGAGTATAGAAAATTAAGGAAGACGGGGATTCGGCAGGATTGCTCAGTGGTCTAAAGCGCCTGCTTAGGAAAGCTTGGGCGGCTTCAGAGACCGCGGTTCAATCCCCGGCACCACATGCTGCTCCAGCCCTGCCCTCAGGGCAGACTGAGCCGGCCATAATGTAAAGTAAAATAATTAAAAAAAAAAAAAAAAAAACAACAGGCATCGCCTGTAATAATATATTTGGGTACACTATTATTTTGAAAGATGATTGTTCGCGTGTTCTGTGTGTCATTTATGTGTTTGTCATTCTGTAAACAGCTGTTCCTCTTTTCATTTCAGTTTTGCAATATGATTTAAGAAGCATGCTTTCTACTAAGTTACCACTCTATCTAAGGAATATAAAAATTGATTTGTGATAATTAAACAGAAAGCATTAAAATGAGGACAAGTTATTGGCCAGGACTCCAATTGGTGGATGGAGAGGTGGACAAACTTTGCTCATTAATAAAGAGTTCCCCAATAATCTCCATAGATTCTTGAAAGACCCATTAATTTGGTGATTGATTAAAAGATAAAGTTTTTCAGAAAAATAATTAAAATAAGATTTTCTCATAAAGGATGCTCATGATATATAAAATGTATTTATGCCTTCAAAATATACAGGATCCTATAATGTAAATTTTCATTCAGATTTAAACTTACGCCTTTCTCATGCTCCAGACATTGGTAATTATTATGGGTTCTCAAATAGAAGATAGACCCAAATCCAAAAATGAGAATTTGAACTGAGCCTTTCCTACTGAACTCAAGGCTGCCAGTCGTTTCTCACAGAGGAGAAGACTGCTCCAGCCCTAGCCCATGAAGCAAGGAGCTTTTAAAAGGAAAGTGACGTGACTAAGGAGTCTCCCACAGTGTAGACATGTGCAACTTGGCCACGCAGGAGTTGGTTGAGTAAGCTGTTTTGACAAGATACATTTGAAGCCCTGAGTGTGGTGGTGCACGCCTGTAATCCCAGAGCTTTGCAGGCTGAAGCAGGATGATCAGTGTGAGTTTGAGACCAGGCTGGGCTACAAAAGTGAGCTCAAGGCCAGCCTGAACTGGACAGTGAGACCCTGTCTCAAAAAGACAAACAAAAACAAACAAACAAACAAACACAAACATCTTAAGCTAAATATGTTTACAGGAATTAGATTAGGGGAGTGGAAGGAGATCCACACTTTACTAATCAGCCTTGAGAAGAGGGTGACAGCATATTCCTTAGAATAGTTACCAGGAAGCATAAGGGAAACTAATAGTTTTCCATAGTTACAGCTCAATATTCAGTTGATCATTTCAGTTATAAGAGGTTCATATCAAGCAATATGAGGTCATCAGTGACTAATTTTCCAACAAAACTTATGATATATCTATATCTATATCTATATCTATATCTATATCTATCTATCTATCTACCTAGTACATCTGGAGATGCTTAGATAAAATGGAGATTTCATCATGACTATTTTTTTTTTTGTTTGGTTGGTTTTTTGTAGTTTTTAGGGAAGAGCATACAAGGTGCTCAGGGTTTCACTACTAGATCAGACTCATACTGATTCTTCTGTTTATAGCCTCCCAAGAGCTGGAATTAGAGGTGTGATCCACCATTCCCAGTCTCAGTTGCCATTTGAGCACGACCCGGGGGCAGGGCTGGCATGGCAGGCCTGGGGATTAAACCCCTGGACCCTGTGCCTGCTTACAGGCACATTAATCTGCTCTAAGCTATTTATCTGGCCATCATCACGAGTGTGTTGCTATGCTACTATGTATGACTATTGATGTCAAATGTTCTCATTAAAATTATGTAACTATTATCTGTTAACATTCTACAATGATATAACTATTATAACATCCATAGTTGGTAAGCAATTGCACTTCTCTGGTTACACTTTATATTTAAAGATGATTAATACTCAGGTAAAATTTTTAATAAACCAGTGTATTGCTCCTGATTATACTAAAATAGACCCCTATTGTCACAAAGGAACAAGTGTTATTAATTACTATTTTATATTCTGATTTATGCCTGACATTTGTGCCAAGTTTGAAAGGACAGATTTCGGCCCTCAAACCCCACTGGGAAGATTTAATCTGGTTTTCCATGTCTTCAATAATAGAGACAAAAATTGCCTATACACAAATGCCAGCTTTTTGGCTGTGACACTCAGGATTCCCATTAAAGCAGAATCTTGACAAGGTAAAGCTGAGCCTAAACAATGCGGCCACCTGAGCCCCTCTTGGATGGCTATGAAAAAAGATATTGGGCAAAAGCCCGCCCCAATATCTTGGTGGCTGCCACCAGGAGCTGACCCCAGCTATAAGTTTGAGGGCCACTAGAAGTGTGTTTGCCCTGTCCACTAGAGACGGGATAAGGCATCCAATTCCCTACTCTCCCAGGAGAACTTCCTGGAGCCGAATCCATCAATAGTTGACTACTCGACCTTGACTCTGAAGAGGAATGATGGGCTTGATGTCCATGACCCCCGTCGAGGTACCCTTTTTAGAGCCCCAAATCTTGGGGGACATCTCAGGTAAGACACTCTTTTCTTGTTGACACAGGGGTCACATATATTCTCCCAGAGTTTTCCTGTCAATAAATCCTATGTACAGTCTTCACAGTGGGGACAGACCCACATGACCCCTTCAAACAGGGCCTATTCCCTACTGACTCTAAGAACTGTTTTTTCACTCACTGTTTTTCTTCTGATACCAACCTGTCTCATACCTCTCATGAGGAGAGATCCCCAAAAGGTCCACTTCTCTTTCACCTCTCTCCCCACAGTGTTTCTCCTACATACCCAGCCTCAATTTACAGTCATTGCCTCCTTTTGTTACTAAAACTCATTCTTTGGTTTTAGAGAACACGAACTCTTCCCAGGTACTTTCCAGGTTGGGGATCGATTTTTCCTGCATCCATTTGGAGGTTCCCTATTGGAGGCCATGCACCCAGATCAGTTTTTTCTTCCTGCATCACTATTCATGCCATCCATGATGCCCCTGTGCCAGTTTTCCCTACAGATCCCTCAGTCTTACCCGGTGTTACCCAACATCCAGTAGCCCCTAGCCACCAAAGTGGAACACATGCAAATTGACCTTCAAAGGACCTCCTCACATATTCATCCTGGAGCTGCCCCTTCCTTGGCCTCAGCTCTATCCTCAGCTCTAACTGAACTTAGAACACTACCCAGAGCACCCCCATTTCTAAGTCCACCGTAATTATGTATGGGAGGCCTTTTCTGCTTCACACTTCAGGCTCCTGATAACCATGCTCCCATCGCTGACTATATTCTCGTTCTATCCTTCCTCCAGTATGTGCCGTGACAGCACACAGACGCCTGCTTCTCACAAGCAATTGACACCACTCAATTGGTGCCATGTCTGTTTCCTGGAGATTGAATGCATCTCAAGTCCTCTAAGCCCACAGGATTAGATCTTACATGGACTGGCCCCCATCTGTTCAACAGCAACAGCGGTGAAAGTCACCAGCCAGCCTGCCCTCCTGTTCCACATCACCCAAAGTAGACATTTCAGCTCCGCCCTACAAGGCACTCTTCCTGATCCTGAGCCCATGGTGCCTGAATGGGCTTCACAACTCCTCTCACCTGCACATCTTTGCCTGAGGGTTCAAAAATGCAGGGCTCACTCACGTGTTGCATTCCCATCTGGTTTCTGATTCCCTGGCTTCTGCTAGTCCTTCTGTTCTTCACTGACCTCTGGCCTCTAGACCGTTTGCCCAGGCAACTTTGAGCCACCACACAAGATTTCTTCAGTCTCAGATGTGAACCTTCACTAATGATAAGCTTCTCATCCCGGCTGAAACACCTGGTTCCATGTGTGTCACTAAACCTGTCCCTTAAACTCCGCTTCTAGGAAAGTCTATAAAGTCTCTTCCTCCCTGTCACAGGTTTGAGCATCTGCCAGCCTCTCATCCCTTGATCCTCTCTATGTCTTCAGAAATAATAAAGCCCCCCTCCCCCATTATTTCTGCTTCTCTGCTGCACCACACTGCCACCACCATTGCTGCTACTAAAACCTGACAATAAGGGACTGATTAGAGGCTCCCTGTGTGCATGGGAAAGGTGGAAGGAACTTGTATCCAGGGCTGGAGTGGGAAAGGAGGAGGAGTACTCATCGGGAAGACAAGCTGTTGAAGAGGGGATTCGGCCATATTGAATCAGGACCATGATCACTCAGCAGTTTGCACTCAGGCTAGAACCTATTAACTTCTAGCTTCTTTCATCTTGAAAAATAGCTAAATGAAACAAGACATTTATTAGAAGTGGAAACATTAAAGAGTTATGAAAAATGTAAAATGGAGGTAAGACAGAAACTGGCTCTGCAGTGTGAGTCTAGGCTGAGTAAAAAGGAAAGAAAAAAATCCAAAATAAAAAAAAGTAAAAGTAAAAGTACATCCTGGGATGCAGGACGAGATAGCCTGAGGTGCTATGTAAGCTACTTCTGCCTGGCTGTGCCCTTTTTCCCCTTTCCTGTTTCCTGCACTGGTATCACAACAACCTGCCAGGGTTCTTGTAGAAGCCCATGTATGGGCTCCTGAGAAGTGTTCTGCCCAGGTGTTCTGGGATTTTGCGATTCACAGGTCACCACTTACTCTTCCAGCCAGCTTTGCTGAGCCCAATCCTGCAGCTACAGAATTACAGGCAGCTGAGTCAGACAGAAAAATTATAGGCAGTCAGACAGGGCTCAGCCCTCCAGGAGCCAGTGTGGAAGACAAGATACCTTCCAACTGTGGGAGAGACAGGCACCTCCTGCCACGGGTGAGTCCTCAAGACAAAAGGTCTAGAAAATGAACCAAGGGATGACCAAGAGGGACTGATATTCCAAATAGGGCTCTGTCAACTTGAAGAAAGCCAGGAAGAGTCAATAACCCAATGTCCTACAGGAAAAGCTCCTGTTCTGTGTTCTCATCCGCTTGCTATGTGACTGCTTCTCATTTCATCCTGATTTAACCATTTTTACCTCAGCAGTGGTGTTTGTAATCTCATTGGTTGAGCATAGTTTTGTCCGACCTTTTGCCTACCTAGTGAGTTTCCAGGTTTCCCACCTCCGACCTGCCTCAGCTCATGGCTTTGCTCTGTAAGTACTAAGGGTTCCTGGGTAACTCACTCAAATCTCCTTCTCAGGCAGAAGCTTTCTTTCCTTCAACAAAAATGTTCTGCTCTTAACAACCATTGTTCCTAAACTTCATTGTTTGATTTTAGAGAACACAAACTCATCCCATATTAAAGCCAGGCGTGGTGGCACACACCTGTAATCCCAGCACTTGCAAAGCTGAGGCAGGAGGATCACTGCGAGTTTGAGACCAGCCTGGAGTACAAAAGTGAGCTTAAGGCCAGCCTGAGCTGCATAGGGAGACCCTGTCTCAAAAAGAGAAACAAACAAAAAAATAAAAAACCAAACTCATCCCACATATCTTTCAGGTTGGGAGCTTCTTCCCCCTATATTAGCAGGACTAGTAACATATGTCTATTTAAGTAGGGCAACCATTACAGATAGAACAAACCTAGTCTGAAAACTTGATCCTCTCGGTGTTCCACAATCTGAAACTTTACGAGCGCCAATGGAACACCACAAGTGGAAACCTCCACAGCTGCCTTCCCATCACAGATGCAGTCAAAATCCAGGTGCGTTAAAGAGGTTACATAAAAATTACCTTTAGGCTATAAGATAAAATGCACAAGGAACATAAACAAATTAGTGTTTAGATTTGGGCCCCACCTCTGAGGTTTTTCATTATGTATATGTAAGGATTCCAACATTGAAAAAAATCTGGAATATGAAAACACTTCTGAAGAAGGGGAAGGATATTTTACACAATTAGTACTCACTAATTGGAGAGCTGGCTAATCCAAAATCAGTGCAGCCCGGTAGGCTGAACATGGGAAAGAACTGATGTTGCAATTCAAATATGAAAATAGACAGAATGTGTCGTCTCTTTTTCCATAAGACTATAAACATGAATTCAGATCTGCAATTAATTATATGCATTACTAAGTCCACTGATTTAAATAGGATTTCATATACATAATAGGTTTGCAAAGTCATGTTTGACCAAATATTGGGGTATGGTGGCTGAGTCAAGCTGACTATAATTAACCATTTTGTCATTATAAAACTCACTCAATCAAAATCGAAGGGCTAGTGGTGAAACTGAGTTTGAGAAGCTCACTGAAAAACAGCGCCAGTGCCACACACACAAAAACAACACCTAATATGAAGATTAGCACGTTTTTCACATATTTACTGATGAAAGAATTCACAGACAATTACTAAAGTCAATACTGATGTAGGTGAGTGAAATTCTCAACCTCAAATATAACTGGGCCACGTTCGTGTTCTTGAAAACTGAAGAATGAACTTTGGATACAACAGAGGCTAAGAGCAGAATATGTTTATTTGGGGGAAGAATGCTCCTGTTGGAGAATGACAGAAGAGAGACCCTTGCTGTAGGCAACTATATTAGATAGAGATATTATAGGCAGACAGGGCTAGGCTCTCCGAGAAGATAACGAAGCAGACAAGATACCTGACAACTACAAGAGGGACGTATGCCCCTGCTGTGGGCCAGACCTAAAGATCAATGATCGAACAAACGCTGACCTCCCCAAAGAGTAGCATTTGGGATTAACCATCACCCCGAGGGAGCCCAGAAGAATCAGTAATCCAACTGCTATGGGTTAGTTACTAGACAAATTCCCACTCTATATTCAGGCCCACTTGCTACATGACTCACTTCCCCATTTAGTCCTGGACTTAATCTTACCTGCCCAATGGTGCTTGTACTCCTATTGGCTAAGCGTAGTTTTGTCCCACCTCCTGCCCACCTAAGTGACTTCCTGTTATCCACCTTAAATCCACATGGTTTTACACTATAAAAGTCCTTGGAAGAGACAGCTTCTTGGGGACCACTTGGTCAGGGCTCCCCTCCTGTCCCTTTCTTGAACAGGAGCATTCTTTTCCCCCCAATAAATATATTCTTCTCACAACCTACGTTTGTTCCTACAATTCATTGTTCAGTTTTAGAAAACATTAACTTATCCCAGGTGCCTTTCAGGTCCAGAGTTGGATTTTTTCCCTGTATCTTTTGGTGGTGATCCACCAAAATCATTTTTTCCCTGTATCACCACTTTCTACAGAGCGAAACCAGGCAGTGAGGTGGGTACAAGGTAGAGAAAGTGGGAACTCGCTTTTAGGAGGGTCGTCAAACAATACTGTGGTCAGCCAGTGAAATTACAAGCATCATTGCTCAGGTAAAATTGATCAAATCCAGGATCCAATGAGGAAGTGCGTCATGTATCAAGAGAACATTTGAGTAAGGGACAGGGTCTCTTCTTGTTGGGAGTCAGCTGCGTGACTCATTCAAGCCCTTTCAAGATGATTCATGCCTATTTTAGAATATCAGTCCCAGATGCCCATCCCGAGGGAAGTATGTAGCTGCCTCTGATTTGTTTACTCTTTTGTGTTGAGGCCCGGCCCACGGAGGGAATGTCTGTCCCTTTCCAAGTTGCAAAGTCACCTTGTGTTTCATAGTGTCTCCTGGAGGAACTGGGTCCCTCTCTGGCTATGTATAATGACTCTATCTAACTTAGCTGCCTGCAAAGGTAGGATATCTTTCTGTGAAACAATGAAAGTTCATCTATAGAGTAAGTGTCAGAAGATTTGTGGATCCAGAATTATTGGGATGCCATGACGTCAGAAAAGGTTAGCTAACAGTGAGCTTGCTGCAGCGGCTGGTGAGGGCAGGCATGGCTCATACAGCTCCACTCACCTGGGGTAGCTTTCGTCGTTCCCCCCGTGTCTTGCATGGATGAAGTTGTGGAATGGCAAACATGAGTTCTGCATTATGTTCACATTGTTCCTTAATTTATCAGCTGCATTAGAACAATTTCCATTTTGCAACATAAAAACAATTACATTAAAATTTATGGTGGAAAGTGAACAATGGGAAGAATTGGTAGCTTATTATATAGGCAGCTGAATTAGATAGGGCAGGGCCAGACACTCAAGGACCACATGGAAGACAAAGTGACTTTGCAACTAGGGACAGACACTCCTCTGCCATGGGCCAGATCGTCAGACAAGACTAAACCGGAACAACTACATACTTCCTCAAGGGTGGGCATCAGGGGCTGATATTCTAAGTAGGTATTACTCACCTTGGAAGAGCCTAGAAATAGTCACCATCCCACCCCCAACAGGAAGAGAACTTACTCTATTCTTGCCCTCTTGCTATGTGACTTGCCTTCCCATTGGACCCTGATTCTAATCTATTTTACCTGAGCAATGGTGTTTGGCATCTCACTGCTTGAGCACAGTTTTGTCCCACTTCATACCCACCTAAGCCAGTTTCCATGTCTTCTCCACAACCTCGGACCCACCTCACCACATGGTTTGCCTCTAAAAAAGTCCTTGGAAAAGACAGCTTCGTGGGGACACCCACTCAGGACCCTCCTCCTGTCCCTCTCTCAGATAGGAGCTTTTTTTCCCCTAATAAATATGTTCTGCTCATTACCTCTGTTTGTTCCTAAAATTCATTCTTCAGTTTTAGCGAACATGAACTCAACCCAGGTACTTTGCAGGTTGGGGATAGGTTTTCCCTATATAATTTGGAGTTTCCTATTAGAGATCATCCAACCCAGAGCAGTTGATTATTTTTTTCCTGAATCAAAAGTATTCGTAGTTATTAAAGAAACAGATTGGATGTTACTTAAAGAACATTGTCTAATTTGTATACTTAGTGATATAATTAATTATCAGAGTGAAATAAATTGAATCATTTTTATATTTTAATTTTCTTTTACCTAGTCATACATGGTACGTCAATGTTCTATTAATCAAGGATGATTCTCTAGATATGTAAAGTCAAATGGAACATTTTCAAATTTGGCAGAAAGAATGTAGGTCTGAAGTGAATGCAGGAAACAGCACCAGGAATCATCAGAGCTTTAACAAGTTCCACGCTTCTCTCCCATCCTTGGTCAAATAGAGATCTTACACATAATTTGATGCCAGATCTAGGATCTTATTATACTTTTGCTGGCCCTTACTTTCAATATGAAAAATTTAATTATAATTTGCTTATATTATCCGCCAATACCCATTGTTTTCAAAATTTAAAATACATAAGAACCACCTGGGATACTTGTTTAAGATGCAGATTTCTGGGCTATATTCAAGCAAAACATTATTGATATAATTGACCTGAGTAGAATAATTTTTTTTACGGAACTTTATTTTATTTTGAAGACTGAAAACAAAAGCAAAAGCAAAAATCAGCAATAAAGACAGAAACAGGGTAACATACAACAATATATATGTTACAGTGTTTCAAAACAAGAATATCTGATTAGCAGTAGTTGATATATACTCTATTTTTGTCATCAAATACAATTTTAATGATCACCGCAGTGATTCCAACAAGGTTGTTAGGGTCTAAAGTTTGAGAAAGCTGGGCGTGGTAGCGCATGCCTGTAATCCCAGTACTCGGGAGGCTGAGGCAGGAGGATAGGTGAGATTTCGAGACCAGCCTGGGCTACCAAAGTGAGCTCAAGGCCAGCCTGAACTGCATGGTGAGACCCTGTCTCAAAAAGACAAAATAAATAGACAAATAAATAAAGTTTGGGAAGCCTCAGCCTCAAATGATCAGTTCTAATACTTGATCAATCTAGTTATATGCCAGTTTAATTGATTAATTATTCATTTAATCAATGCATATGATTTGGCAGATAAGACACATCAAATGATACCCTGGCTTATCACCTAACCATAACCTCATTGTAGAGCTTTAGGATAATATTTTAAGTTTCTAATTGTTCAACTGCTTGATGTATAAAACAGTAACTGTATTTCCTTACAATGCTGTTTAAAGAAAGAACTATTAATCTATTAATGTATTACAAAACAAGCTTTAAATATGAACATTTAAGGGCAGAATACTGTCAGTATATTATGGAAAGTAAATAATTAGTATGAGAGAAATTTATTTCAGTGCTGTATAAAAGTACACATCTCTGCTCAACAAAGAGTCACCCGAGTTCTGATATGATTTGATCCACTATTTTTATACTGAATATGCATTACTGGAAATAGGTCACAGCAGGAAGACAGATTAAGGCAGTTTAAAGGAAAATAGAAACGGTAGAAACTATAAAAAATAAATTTGCAATTACAATACGAGAGCAGAGCTGTCTTCTTTTCTTTGTTTACTCAGCAGCCAAGATAATCATTCTTTAGTTTTCACAGGCTGTTAACCCCTGTATAACCTGGCCATCTTCCACAGTCTCAAACAGAAGTGGACATTTTTTCCTCTTGATACCAGGGTTACAGCAGATTGTGTTTTAGCATTCTGTCAGGAAGTGACACAGTGAGCACCCTCTAAGTATTCAGGCTAATGAAGCATAATTGGTTGCCAGTGTAGCCTCAAAGACAGGTAAGAATGAGAAGAACAGATACCCAAAGCAAGGGCGAATGCGTGAAGATGCAGGGCAAAGCATCCAGGAGGGAGAGTGTGCTGTGTGAACACTGAGGCAGCTGAGCTGCTAGTCAGCTGTAGCGTTTTACTAGTTTTCATAAAAACTGCATGAGCAACCTTAATTCTCTATGCCGGCTCTTCCTTCAGACCACTCTAGCCACACTGGCTTCTTTGATGTTTGTCGAATGGCCCTGTAGTCCTTGTCTATGTGTGCCTTAACTTGCTATGTGTGTCTGTTTCCTGGACCTCTATCCAGGTTATTTTTGTACTTTAAATAGATATTCCTAAAAAATTTCCTTCTGGGGGGCTGGGGAGATAGCTCAGGGACACAAATGCCTGCCTGGCCAGTGCAAGGTCCTGAGTGCGATCCCCAGTTCTGCAATAAATAAATAAATAAATAAATAAATAAATAAATAAACAAACAAACAAACAAATAAATAAATAAAAATTTCCTTCCTGGTGGTTGCCTTTACCTTCTGCTCCTTCTAAAGGACCAAATGTCTCAGATGTTGCGTAGTGGCTTTTTTCTGTTAGGCGGGGACTCTGGCTCTCCTAGGAAGCATTCCTGGAGACAGATACTCCTGCCTGACTCGCAGATGCTAGCGGATTCTGCTCTGAGGATGCTGCGGAGAACCGGATCTGCCATGCAGATGAAGGCCACACACTGAAGCAGGAGCAGTGACCCAAGTCAGTCTGGCTATGTCTTCCCGCTCAGCCCTACCACCTGGGAAACCCTTCGTGCCTCTGTATGAAGCCCAGGTGAAACGGAAGAGACGCATGTAGCATGGAAAATGGCAACGCCCTCCTAATTTAGATGGAGTACTGAGTGATTCTTTTTTTTTTTTTTTTTTTTTTTGTGGGACTGGGATTCAAACTTACAACCTTGCACTTGCCAGACAAGCACTTGTGCCATGGTGCTATCTCCCCAGCCCCCTCAGTGATTCTTGAAAGCTAAAAAATAATCAAATACTAGTAGCTCCAGATCAGCTAAAACCCCGAGGTAAATGTCTTTTTTTCTCACAACAATGGGCCACTTTCTGACACCTATGTCGCATGCAACCTTAGGTGTATTGGGGCAAAGATAATTAAGGAGAAAGAGGCTTAGAATCTCCCTTTCCACATGGAGCAATCAGGATGCGCACGGACAATTGCTACCAGTCGAGGAACTCAGACTTGTAGGGCTATGTTGAATGCACCTAACCAAATCATTACTGGATGAGGCCCAGACAGGGCGCCTGGTATTCAGCACAGAGAGCGAGCCTGAGAAGGCTCAGCTGGGCCGTTCCCGTCTGCGCTGTGCAAGTCCACTTGGCTTCCCTGCTGAAGGGGCAGTGTTCGCTCAGTCTTAAGGAGCTGCACACAGGAAGTGACAGTGGGCTTACAGGATGCTCCTCACTCATCTCTTTCTTTTCTTCTTTAATATCTGGCTCAGCCCACCCTGGGGGTGGGGCTGGTGCAGCATGTGGCGCCTGGGGTTGAACCACAGTCCCTGCACACTTGCCTAGGCTTGCAGGTACCTCAGATCACCGAGCTATCTTTCTGGTCCTTTTTCTTTGCTCGAATGGCCCAACATAAGCAATCTAAGAAAAACAATCATGGTTTGGATCAAAGATACTTTTTAATGGGAAAAAGATTCAAGATTTATTTTCCAGCGGACAGACAGCATCAGCAGGTACAAATAGAGGGGCTCTCTGTAGACCGGACATCCACAAAACATTCTGAGTTCCACTGACAGAAAGCTGCTGGGGGGGTCCTCGTGACACTATGCGCTTCACAGTGAAAACGGGCCCTAGCATTGGGTTTTCTTATAATTCCAGAAGGAAAGGCACGACGTGGCAAAACCCTTCTGGATCCTCTAGTCAGATGCAGCAAGAAACAACACCTGGAGTAGCAGTCTCCACCCACATTTCCACAAGGGGCTTCAACAGTGTGAAAGATGCTTCTCTGCGCAGCCATCTGGTATTTTCTCTTAAAATGCCTAGAGCAATGATTTATCAAATGCTTGATAGTATTACATGTACAGAGGGGGACTTTTTTTTTTCTAAAAATTATCCCAAAGGAATCATAGACATCTCGAACATGCAGCTGTTCTTACCAATGTCAAGCGAGCGTCAGAGATGTTTCCCAAGGAGATCTAGTCGCCGTTGGTCGGTGTGGACCCCACGGTGTGGAACCAGTACAGCTGTACATCTTCAGTGGGCTGGCTATGAAGACCAATGAGATCTCGGTGAGCCAGACCAGAGGGGTCCCCACCCTGCCCGTGTACCTGGAGGCCGGCTCCCCTGGGAGCAGCACCACTGCCTCCAAGATGGACAGCTCCCAGCCTGGGGCCGGTGCTGACTGACATTTTACTGACAGCGTTGCCAGCCACCAGTTCCCTCACTTTCTGTGAGAAAACAAGATCGCAGCCAGCTGAGCTTACTAGAGCACTGGAAGGGACCACAGAGGCAGCGAGGGAACCTAACCCCTCTCCTGTGTGCTTTGTTCTTACGGATACGCAAATGGGTCAAAGATATTACAATAGTCCGACAATAAGGGCGTAGCAAATGATAAAACACCCTGACCAGGCTTGTGAAAGAGAGAGGAAGGATGGTGCTCATTTGGAGCCAGTGATTGCAAATGAATCTAGGCCCGCTGATGGCCCGCAGTGCGCTCTCTCTGACACTGCCAATTCCTTCTTTTCTCTTCCGGTGGCCCTAAGGGATTAAAATCACTTCCTGATAGTCAGTAAAATGAGCTTGGTGGCAGAACTCCGCACACCCTCTCAGAATATGAAGTCTGGTGAGCTAAATGAAAGCAAGAAGAAGCAAAGGTGGGTAATTTTCTTACCTCCTTCAATTTCTATAAAGAGATTTATGATGGTGAAAGCATACTGCTTTTCGTCTTCTCTCCCAGGGAGAACAAAGGGCACTGAAAAGTACTTGAGGCTGTTCTCCACACAGGAGGAAAGGACGCACCTGAGCAGGCTTTGCTAACCGGCCCCCACGTGCCAGCGATTCGCCCTTCTGACATGGCCGTCCCTACACTCCATGCCATAGTTCTTCCTCTGGTTATGTTGCTAAAACACATGGTTCCTTGTCAAAGATGCTACGGAACTGAAACAGAACGCCGGTTCTGAGAATTATTCATTACTTGACTACTTGCAGCACACAGGAAATACACAAACAAAAAGCCTTCCTTTTAAAAATAAATATACATTTTTCTGGTAAAAATCCATTGCTACTCAAAGCATACGAAAGTTGAAGAAAAAAACCATTTCCTTCCCCTATATTTTCATGCTGAGTATAGTTATTAGAAAGGCAATGATATTGGAAAATCTAATAGAAATACTGTGGGAATGCGTGCACAATTCAGTGGCGATGAGGCAGTTGTTGCAAAGGTCCTGAAAGGGCCCAGTGTCTGGGACGCTTTGGTCAGCATCCAGCAATGGCTTCTGCGTGTGAGCCCCACAGCACTCCCCGTGGGCGTGTCTTCCTGTCTTAGAGGAATGAACCAGGGCTTCCGAATGCACACTCCGTGGAGAACCCCACTGTTGCCTCTTCCTCACATCTATAATAGCGCCTCTCAAAGATCCTCCTCCAAGTTTAGTCATAAACTAATTCATGTTCTTTTTAAAAATTTTTTTCCACTTTGATATCAGTATTCTTTGCGAACAAAATTGTTTTGTGCAGCTGCATGATTGTGTGTGTGTGTGTGTGTGTGTGTGTGTGTGTGTGTGTGTGTTTGACGCTCTGAACTGACTCACAAACCTTCACGTTTTATTCTCCAATTTTCTTTGGTGAAAATAGAGTTAGATCAAGAGAAGCCACAGAGACAGAAAAATGTAAGAGTGGGAGCAGGTGAAGAGGAAGCTGCTTTTGGCACGTTTTGCCCTGCCATGGTAAAGCATGGTTAGCAAGTTCGTGTGAAAGCAGGTGAAAAGCGCGCTTCCTCATTCCAGTTCCAGTGTGTCTTGGAGCTACGCTTGTTGGAGTGGCTTTTCTGAGATTAGGCATATAGAACAAAAAGTAGAAGTTGGATGAGAGAGAATGATTAATTTAGATTTTTTTCTACGGGCATAGGCAGACTCCCTTATCCTTCCCTTTGCATAACTATTCTTGTAATTGCGTATGCAAAGCATGGAGTGTTTTCTGCAGAAATACTGTTATTTTTCAAGCCACATAGTTTTGCCAACAAGACCCACTTAGAAGGATCTTTGTTTTTTTTTTATTATTTTTTTTATTGTTTAAATTTAACACGGGTTATATTACATATTTTCATCATCAGATCAGTTTAGATTAATACATATAGGCATATAAGATTGATCAAACAATTAAACATTAACCCTTCTAAATCAACATTATTATCTTTTTTCTTCTTTTCCCCTTTCTTTTCCTTGAAAGTTGACATATTGCATAATGTCCTCACAATCGTTCTACAGAGTACAGTGTGTGGGCATGACCCACCTCCCTACTGATGTTCTTAGAAAAAAAGAAAAAGAAAAGAATATACTTCTCTTTGGACTAAGAGGAATCAGGTACATATACAGTCAAATGTTCTGCAATTGCAGTGGGCCACCAGTGAAGCTTGTGACTTAGACTATGCCTGAAGCTTTATTCCCTGAGGGAAGGTGGTTACAAGACTTTCAAGAAACTGTCTATGTCTTGAATTTAAAAATGTAGCAAGGTTATGGAAAGATAAATGACGTGCTGTGCCTCTTCTTTCCCCAAGGGAACTTCATGTAGACAAGAGTACTCACCCAAGACAGGAAGTCATGGTGAGACAGTTGCTTCACTTTAATGAAGTGCTACATCTCCTTAGTACCTACTGCACCGAGCTAAGCAAGTGTGCTAGAGACTGGGAATAGTTTCTTGAATCATATGTTACTCTTTATTATTTTATAATTAGCCATTTCTCCTTTATTATGATTGGGAAATACATTGGAAAACTTTTTTCTCAAGTTCTCCATTTTTTTCCCCCCATTTTTATTCTTTCCAGGCAGGGTCTTACTACACACTTCAGTCTCACATTGACCCTCCACCCTCAATGTCCCTAGCTCTGGGATTACAAGAGTGCACCATGTCCCCTGGTATTGGGGCTGGCCAGGCATGTGGGACCAAAGGTTGAACTCAGGTCCTTGCGCTTGGCTGGTAGGCATTTGGACCACTGAAGGATCTCTCCAGAGCTTTCTCAAGGCCTCGTTTTTTAATTCCACCAAGTGCTCATCGTATACTGAAAGAGTTTCTCTGGGTCTGAACTCTTTCACTCGTCACTCTAGCATTCGTTGGTTCTAAATAATCCTTTCTTCTGGGCCCTGGTAGTAACCTGCAGTCTCCTTGAAGACAGAGTTACATTTCCCTTACTTGATGGCCTAGGTATATTAACTAAAACCATTTTAGCTGTAAGTATAAGGTACAAATACAATTCAAATTATTTTAAGGAAGAAGTAAAACTGAAGCAATAAGCAAACTTTTCCTCACACAAGGAGAAGAATAAGATACATAAGCTTATTTTCTTTTTCTATAACGGATGGATTTGAGAGTTTGGAACATTATCTGATTCTATTCTTATCTCTACTTTGTTCTGCTTTTTAAACTTTAATAGAGATATCTCATGTGGTAATGTACCTACCAGTACCAGTGGAAAAGCTAGGAAGTATTGATAGCTTGAAAAGAAACCTTAAGGCCATCATCTATTCTGTCCTAAAAGCACTTCTTTGGGATGTGATCATTTCCAGTTCATGAGCTGTTCAGAGCATATGGCTCTTGCAAGTAGGTATGTGATAGGCTCACAGAAAACAGCATATCAGACAGACCATGATTAAATCCATAAAACGCACCTCAAATCCTTCACACCTACCATGCTGACTTAAACATACCACATTTTCACTGAATATAATTGTGCTAGGTTACAAGTTTAAGTTGAATTGGCTTTGTGGAACACACCCCTGGGTGTGTCTGATTGGCTGGTGGAGCTGTGCTCTTGAGGCCTCTGCTGGTCCTCTGAGCTCCTCCTCTCTGCTCCTCCTCCTCTGCTGATCCTCAGAGCTCATTCACCTGCTCTGCTTTCCTGCCACTATGCAACAAGCAGCTTTGCTCTGCCCTGCGTGGAGCCAGCTTGCCATGGACTGCAACATCTGAAGCCACCAGCCAAGCACCCAGCTCCTCTGCTGCACTGTGGAGGTTAGCTACTCGGTCCTTTAAAAGGAAACCTGACTACTACAATCGCTCATTAAGCTGAAGTAACTGCTCTTTTCAAAGTTACATGTCCTTGCACTTGGGACGCCCCAAAGAAGTAAACCGAGTATTTTCAAAAGGAAAATAAAGCATAATCAAGAAGTAAAATCATACACATATAGTATATGCAAACATAGTTTGTACAGTAAATACTGCAGTATTTATTACATATAATACTAATGTATTAGCTGCTCCTCTCTCACTGCTGAGACAAATACCCAACACTTAAAATGAAGCAAGGCAAATTTATTTAGCTCACAGTTACTGAAGGTTTCAGTCCATGGCCAGCTCCAAAGCAGACTGGCACATGGCAGAGAGCAACAGTTCGTGGTAGCAGAACAGCAACAACGGCAACTGAGGCGTCAGAGTCTGTCTCTCCGTCTCTCTCATATTACATTCAGGCTCTCCACCTTAGGCTGGGTGTAACACTCAGCCATAATCCTAGCAGTACTAAAACCCATAATCCCAGTGGATCATGAGGCAGTCTCAAAGTAGAAATATGTACCCCATGATCGCATGAGGCTTTGCGGGGACAACTGTACACAAACGATAGCAGCCAAAAAACAAAGTAAAAAATTATCCATGGATTCCTCAGTTGGTTGTGTACATATCACTGGATAAAGAGATTAGAAAGGAGTTAGAGGTTTACAGATAAAGGCATGAATCAAATGATGTCCTAAACGCACTGTTCCTAGCTTATCAATAACGCACCTCCACTTGTGTAAGGGATTCTCCTGACTCCTAACAGTGCGGTCTCAGGGAGGGTGGTTTCCTAAGCAGCTACGTTAGCAAGCCCAGCGGGTACCCACTCAGCTTCCTTGCTGCCTCGGTGCTGCGCTCAGCGCTCACAACCTTGGGGGGTGGGGGAGGTTTAGTCTGCTTCCAGCTCCAGCCTGTGACCACCTGTCTGCAAGGCAGAAAGCTCAGCACCAAAAGGACAGAACTGCTCAGGCCCTGGTGGCGGCAACACAGCAGGGAACAGAACCAGAGCGGAACTGGTGAGGGACCATGCATGGCACCCTAGATCTAGCCTCTAGACATTCTGGCCCGCTCAGGACCAGGCTCCGCTCCTCTGCTTGGAAGCTATTCACCCAATGAAGCGGTTGACTTTGAATCAGCAGGCACACCAAGTCTCCACAGCCTGCTCCCGCTCCCCACCTCTTTCTGCCTTTTGGTTAGCTTTTCACTCACACTTTTTTCCTCCGCATAGTTGGTGGACATGGGACATGGTTCCCATTAGCCACAAGTTTTTTTTTTTTTTTTTTTTTAATCACTTTCCCAACTTAAAGGGAGAAGAATGCCTCTTTCTTTCATTTATAAAATCTGGAGAAAAGTTTAGATTGGTTCTTCTTTAAGTATTTTTTTTTTTTTTTTTGTCTTTTTGAGACAGGGTCTTGCTATGCAGTTGAGGCTGGCCTTGAGCTCACTTTTGTAGCCCAGGCTGGTCTCGAACCTGCACCAATCCTCCTGCCTCAGCCTTCCAAGTGCTGGGATTACAAGTGTGAGCCACCACGCCCGGCCAAGTATTTTTTTTTCTGAGCTAAATATTAAGTGAAATAAATAAATGAATAAATAAATAAAATGGAGCACTGTGTCTGGACAAACTTAAACCAGATTTGATCTTAAAGTTTAGATTAGTGGCAAAGGTTGTCAGACTTTCGAAAGCACTAGGCCACATAAGTGCGCAAATGTAAAGCTATCCACAAAATGAGGATAGGTGGATATTTCTATTCTAATCCACTAGAATATTGACAGACATGGGAGTATTCACTGATTCAGTGCCTATTATTGAAATCGTTTGCTTTCACTAGATTTCACTAAGTCCTAGGGCACAAATTGTAAATATTTTCTTTAAACAAACATGTTTAGGATGACACGATCATGATGAAATACAGCTACATTCTAGACATCGAGGTTACAAAACTAGACAGTAATATTCTATCTATAGTAGCGAGTATGTGAGATTATATACAAATGAAAATAGAAATATCTAGAAGGATAGAAAACATCTGCTAGATGGTGAAGCAGCCGTGGGAGCAGCAGCCAGCAGAGCTCAGCGGGCTCGCTCCGCCTTGGTGAGCTTACTGGGCGGAACCTGTGAGACAGGCCACCAGGGGCCCAGTGGGCCGCTTGGATAAGGCTGAGCTGGAAGGAGCCAAACCCGGCCGCCAGACCCAAGCCAGCTCTTGCCAACTGAGTTCGAGTTAAGTAAATCTAGATCTGGTGAGCTGAGGTGTACTGCTAGGACTAGCCAAGCCCAGGCCGAGGCCCAGACCTACAGGAACATCCTTGAGGCACAGAGGTGGCAGCAGGTAACTGGGGTGAACTAGTCTGTTTGTTCAGAATACTGCAGGTGCAGGAAGAACAGGTGCCCAGAGAGAACTCAGGGGAGCTAATTTCAATCCAACTTCCCAGTTTATCATCTGTTCTGTTATATACCTCTAATGTTTGCTCCTATGGTCTAAAGTATGAACATTAAACGTCACTAGTTGTTATTAGTACTGCTAATTAGGCTACTATACGTAGGAAACCATGGTTGCATTGGCCCCATCTTCTCCCCTGGGTAATAACGTCAGGAGGGGCTTGAGTAATAGCCTCACCAAAGCTCTACACCAAAAGACAGGGTGCAGTGGCAGCCGGAAACCAGCACCACACTCTCAATCAATAAAGAAGGAAAAATCTTGGGACGCACACAACACAGAATCTGGCACATAGAGCTACTTCAAAAGCAGATTCTTTATAGAGAGGTTCTGAAAGAGGTGATAAAGCTGCCTACTATTAAACTTTCAGGAAAAGTTACCACAGAAATCAAAATAGTTTTTCTGAAATAGAGAATGACAAATAAAAAAAAAAAAAAAAGGAAAGTAAAATTAAGGAGTGAAATGCAATCTCAGGCCCTTAGCCCACCAAAAACAAACCCAGTAGATATCAGCATAGGAAAACTGGAAGCCACACACCTGAGATCTCTGAAATGAAGACATGCTGGGCGTGGTGGCACACTCCTGTAATCCCAGCACTTGGGAGGCTTAGGCAGGAGAATCAGGGCGAGTTCAAGATCAGCCTGGGCTACAAAAGTAAACTCATGGCCAGCTTAAACTGTATAATGAGGCCTTGTCTGGAAAGAAAGAAAGAAAGAAAGAAAGAAAGAAAGAAAGAAAGAAAGAAAGAAACAAGCAAACAAACAACTGCAGAAAGGCACAGAGGAAATAAGATCAGAAACAATCTCATAGGTAACAAAAGACATGATAACTATAATGAAAGAATTACTAAGTGTTTCTAAAGAAGAGAGTGATAAAAAATAAAGGCAAATAAAAAATCACAGACACGCTGAATGAACAATATAGGAAAGAAACAGAATACATGAAACATTCAAAAGTTTTGCCCTTTAAAGTTGGTGAAAGTGTTTGAATGAAAGTGAAAATAGAACTTCATTGTAACTAGTGAAAACATAAGGAAAGAGCTCCTAAGAAAAACCTAAGATCCAGGAAATAATAATTCAATAAATGCAAGATGGTACAAAGATTAACAACATAAGACTACAGGCATCCATGAAAGAGAAGACAGCACAAATGACATAAAAAGAACCTGGGCAGAATACCAGAAAACTTTCCAAATGTTGGAAAACAACCAGACACTGATGACACAGAGGCCTATAGAATTCCAAATAATATCAACCCAGTTAAAACTACACCCAGACATATAGTTAACAAGATCCCATAAGTTCAGCACATGACAGCATGATAAAAACCACTAGAGAAAAGAAAAGATCACTTTTAAAGGAAAATCTATTGGAATAACAGCAGATTTCTCCTCACAAACAATCAAGTCAAAAAGACGAGCAAATCACTTCAAGTCCTACAAGAAAACAAATTTCAACCCGACTTATATACCCTGCAAAACTCTCTTTCAAGTTTAATGGAGAAGTGAAATATTTCCTTGATGGACAACTGAAGAATTTCATGATGACAAAGCCAACCCCACACGGACTATTAAATGATAGTCTAGAGAGGCATCAAAACGATCACAACTCCATGAATGAGAATGGAAAGAACCCATCAAATAGGGCAAACAGTTAAACACAGTTGAAAAGGAGGTTACCAGCAGCGGGAAAATAGCACGCCAAACATAAGTTAATACATCCGAGTTATAACCATCAACAGAAATGGACTGAATTCACCAATTAAGAGAAATAGACTGGAAGAGTAGGTTAGGAAACAAAACTCAACAATATACCGTATAGAAGAAACACACTTAACTCATAAAGAAATTCATGGGTTGAAAGTCAAAGTCCTACATGCCTCAGGACCTCAGAAGAAAGGAGGGGTAGCAATCCTGTTAGCAGAAAATCTGAACTTCAAACAAAGAATGATCAAACGAAATAAAGGAGGCCACTACGTGCTGGTTACGGGGAAAGTACAAGAGGAAGAGGAAATAGTTATAAATATGTGTCCACTAAACATGGGAGCACACAAGTAAGACAAATCTTTTATTTAAAAAAAAAAAATTCTTAGGGAAGAGTGTATAGGTTGTTGAGGGTCTCACTACTAGATCAGACTTGCCATGATCCGCCTGTTTCCAGCCTCCTAGGAGCTGGGATTATAGGCACGCACCACCATGATCAGATTCGGTGGCTCACATGGAGCACCTGGGGTTCTGGGTTGGCAACGTAAGAAGGCAGCCTAGGGATTGTACGCGTCTTTGCACTTGACAGTCAGGTACTTAGACTTCTGAGCTATCTCATCAGACCAAGACCAAATCTTTTTTATCTATTCCTCCGTTGATAGATATTTATTTAGATATTTTTCCCCCAACATCTAGCTATTATAAGATATGCTGCTATAATCATGGCCACACATATATGTGTGTGGTACAATGATTTAATTCTTTTGGAAGGTTACTCAGAATGGATATAGCTGGGTGAAACTCCTATTTTTTGAGGACTCTCTACATTCAGTTTTCACACCTCACCCCACTTCCTCTCGCCCACCAAGCCCTGCCCTGCCCCACCTCACCCTACCCCGCCCTGCCCCCCTGAACCCCCCCACCTTTGCCTTTGCTTTTTCTTTTGCTGTCTTAGTGCTGAGCATTACACGTGGACCTTAGATATCCTAGATATGTACTCAACACTGAGCTGCAATACCTCTCCTAGAGTTTTTCTTAATTTCACATTTAGTAGGGTGCTATAGAAATACTTTTTAAAGGAATTTAACTTTTACTTGAATCCATTAGTGTCTATTGAACAACCACTGAGAGGAGATTTAGGTTCAAGACTCTTTCTGTGAAGATTTTTTAAACAGTTTTCACGACCAAGTCCCATTTTATAACTACTACTTTCTCTCCATATAGCGTCAATCCGCGCATCCAATAAGGAAGAGAAAAGTGGTTGTATCAATGGATTCAGCGTTAAATCTTGTGAAATTATGGAATATCAAATGAATAAGCCAACATAGGGCATTTAAAGTGGTTGTTTCTATGGCTTTTGTCACAGCAAGGTGACATGGGAAGAGCCAGCAACATATCATTTTAAAATAAAGGAAGGATCATTATCTTTATTAGGATGAGACATGATCAGGACGTCCGACTCTGCTTTTGGCTTTGTGATTTTAGGAAAATTGTTCTCCTGCCTAATTATTCCTCCCCCCCCACATGCAGAGTGCAGGTATTTCTTCATATTACTGCTGAAATGATTTAAAAGATATTACATGTAAACTCTCTAATGTGCGGATGCAGGATATTTCCCTTGTTCAAATCTCTCTTTGTTTCTCTCTCACACACACAAATGGTCCTTTATTTATGTCCTCCTTTTTTTTTTAGTTTTGTTTGCCCAGATGAGTGTTCCACTATAGTTAGAGAAGATGTACTTGGAAAATACTTTAAAGGACCTTTTCATACTTGATGCCAGACAAAAGGCTATAGGTATTGTGTGTGTGTGTGTGTGTGTGTGTGTGTGTGCACGCGCATGTGTGCATGTGTTTTAGGGAAAGGTCTACAGGGTGTTCACGGTCTCACTACTAGATTGAACATGTAGTGATCCACCTATATGATACTGGAATTATGAGTGTGAGGTGCTTTGAAGGTTCTACTGACTAGGTCAGCCTCGCTCCAGGTGTGGAGCACAGGAAGCCTCACTCTCTGGGTGGGTGACACCAAATGACAGATCTATAGTTTGAGTGGAATAAAAAGGGAAAGGAGAGATCTCTGCTACTCCTCACTGCCACATAGAAGAGAGTTTCTGCTGACCAATGCCCTCCTGAAGTGCGGCCTGTCCTGGAGCCCACCTACTATGGACTGAGACCCTCATGACCTGTGAACTACAATAAATGTGTCCTTGTTTAAGTCGTGCTTCATGAGTATTTTTTTCACAGCAACGGAGAAAGGAACCAAGACAGGTGTCATAGGAAGCTCTCATGTTTTCAGTTTGAGACTATTTTAGAGTTTAACATTTTGGATTCTGGGTGTTCCTGACCCATACTTGGCAGCTACAGTCTCTAAATTCCACTCGGCACTGTCTAAAACTCTAATGCATAAAAACATAGATGGATATTTATGCTTTTTAATGGTGTCAGTAGTCATTCTTCCTTTATTTTATGTGTGTGTGATGGATAACGATTCTTTCTTCTTTTTCTCTTTCTTTTTCCTTCCTTCTTTCTTTCTTTCTTTCTTTCTGATATTTAGTACAGGGTCTAAAGGTTCTCATTACAAAGATTGGACGCATAGTGATTCTCCTGTTTTCAGCCTCCCAAGCACTGGTATTACAGGCGCGCACCACCAAGTTATCCTCGGAGTATGTGGAGAGCCTTCCCTGCATGTGTCACCGAACCAAGCGCCCTGTAAGGCTCAGAGTTTGGATGAGACTCCATTTGCACAATGGCTCACCTATCCTTTTGCACGGAAGTTGACTAACACTACATAAAGATGGAGATTCTAGTTTTTTTTTTTTTTAATAACATCTGTTACTTTAAAAGAAAATGGTTAATATTTTTATAATAATCATTCCAACTTAAAGAAGAAATTAGATTTGGGAGACACCCACAGCCACGTCTTCTGTGTGTCATTTGTAATCCCTGTTGCTTTGTCACTGCATATTGTGTTATCATTTTTCAAGACGACGTGGATAGTTTTCCAACATGGCCACTGGTCACCAAGGCAAAAGTCGCATTTTAGACGCTTGCTACTGTTGTGACCCACGTTGAATTATCAGTTTTTGTATTTGCTATTTTCTTGAGGTTTAAATAGAACCCCCTCAACACTTGAGTGACTTATTCTCAACATGTATTTATTATTCCCGGGTCGTAGTTGTCTATGACTACTATATATTGGTCTTATGGCTCTTAGCTCTACTCAGCTCTGTTCTAGGCCCAGGCCATAGATAGGCCTACGATATGCTAATCCTCATTTCTCAGAAAGATTGAGAGGTAGCAACTTAAAAGAAAATGGGGATATTTTCTCAGGGGATGGAGAACAGGTAAAGTTCTACAAATAATATGTACCCTGATCCACAAAGCGGGCTGACTTCTATTTAATGTTACCTCTATCATGAGCAGAGTTGCTCTTCTTGAGAGGTATTTCATAATACTTGCAATTGGGACAAATTAAAATAATAAAAGCTAACATATGCTTTCTAAATGGTAGGATTCAACTAAGAACATTATAAATACCATGTCACTAATGAGTGAGGAATTATGCCTGCTGATAAAGACAGAGAGACGAGCTGTGAGTGGTTCGGTGACTTTATTTTGCACTTCATGAGAAGCCCTAAAACTTTAACTTCCTTTTATTTGACAACAGAAGTCAGGCTTTGAACCATGATGCACGCTGTATGTCAAAGTTGTGCCCTTTCAAAATATACTCCGGTTAGCAAACGGCAGAAATAGCTTTATTATAGAGATAATTATGGGATAGGTAAAACTGGTAAGATAGTATAAAAGTTAATATATTTTTTAAAAACTATTTATCTATCTATTTATTTATTTATTTATTTATTTATTTATGGCAGGCTCAGCCTGCCCTGGGGGTAGGGCTGTCGCAGCATGTGGTGCCGGGGATCAAACCGTGGTCCTTGCAGTTGCCTAAGCTTGCCTAAGCAGGCGCTTCAGAGTGCTGAGCTATCTCGCCGGCCCTAAAAGTTAATATTACAAATGTAAGTTGTGTCTAAAAGTCATGAATTATTGAAGAAAGGATGGCTGGTACTTTTTCCATATGAATTAACAAGCTTACATGTTTATAGAGTTTCTAACAGTTGAAAAATAGCACAATTATGGAAGGTAGCCATGTGTGGAAATTTGAGTTATCTGCAATTAACAGTATGGTCTTTGGATTGCAAAAGAAAAGAAATGCAAAGGAAAAGAAGAGAAAAGAAAAGAAGGGAAGGGAAGGGAAGGGAACAGGAAGGAAGGAAGGAAGGAAGGAAGGAAAAGATATGGATCACTTGAAAACAATAATATTCAATAACATTGCCAAGTTTGCATTTCCTTTTAGCTATTAGCTATAGCATCTATTACTACATTTTGAATTTATATTTCTTGATAGAAAATAATGGCTTAATTAATCAAGTACTGTTTTAATGAGACAGCATAATCTGTTTTGATTCTTTTTAATTTCTGGGGAAAATCTTAGATAACTGGCATTTTCACTGCTCTTAGTTACTATTTGTATATTTCAGTCTATTCTAAGTGAAAGCAAGCACTTAAATGCACTACCAAATTGAAGACAGACCCTCAGGAAAAATGGTTTCATTTACATGCAGCTTATAGTGCTTTTTGTAAGAACATGTTTGACTTCGCACTTTTCCTTGGTAGCAAATGGGAACAGAATAAATGTAGTGTGCAGAATCCAGTTGACAGCTTAAAAACCTTAATGGCATTTGAATCCTTTTTATGTTATATATTCCTAACAATGCAAATTTTCAGGAGAGTAAAATTTCTGGTATTTTAAAGAAGACATTAGCATGGTTTCAGATTTCAAAGAGCGTAGTTCATGTGACAGTGAATGTCGAAGATACTTTACAAGAAGGGATCCACATACTTCATTCTCAGTCAAACCAACTTAAGTAAGAATTGATTATTTGAAAATGTATGTGCTAAAAGTGGAAAGAGCAGTTTCTCTAATAAAAAAAAAACTCACTGACCTATTGGATGTCAAACTACTTAAGGATCTTATGAGAATATAGAATGTACGGATAATGGTATTTTCTTTATGGAAGATGAATCTGTAGCACAATTCATGCATAAATATTTAAAGTCAGAAGCAACAATATTTTTAGTTTGTTTATTTATTTATTTATTTATTTATTTATTTACCTATTTATTTATTGTGGGACCGGGGTGCAAACTCATGACCTTGCACTTGCCAGGTAGGCATTTGTGCCACAGCGCTAGCTCCCTAACCCCTAATATTTTCACTTTAAATTGTAGGAAATAGCTACAAATGAGCTTCAGCTGTCCATCATAAATGATTTACCTGAGTGAGTTTGCTATCAGTTCGAGTCCTCAGCCACAGTACATAATCTAAAGACACTGACATGAAGTCACATAAGCCATGTCGTGGAAATCGACCTCGTTACCTTCATTCAAGCCAGGCATCATTGTACAGCAGACACCGGGGCCTGCTCGCGACTGCGTATGAAATCAATGGAAGTTATCCTCGGAGTATGTGGAGAACCTTCCCTGCACGGGCCACCGAACTGGGCGCCCTGCCAGGCTCAGAGTTTGCATGAGATTCCACTTGAACAATGGCTCACGTATCCTTTTGCATGGAAGCTGACTAACACTACATAAAGATGGAGATTCTAGTTGCCTTTTTTATAACATCTGTTACTTTAAAAGAAAACAGTTAATATTTTTATAATAATCATTCCAACTTAAGGGAGAAATTACATTTGGGAGACACCCTAATGTGCTTGGGAACGGGAAGTGGGGAAGAAGAGGGGGCCGAGGCTTGCTGACGGTCCTAAAATCGTTCTTGCAGGCAGTGCCCAACAGCTTTCATCAGCTCTGCGCTCTCTTTTATTAATTCTGTTTTGCTCTCAAACATTGCGGTGTTCCCGGCACGTCTGAGTCTCATTATTCTATGAAAAGATAGTTTGCGTGGTAATTCTCAGAGTTGTTTTTATTCTTGGTAATGCAGCCTCTGGCTCCTTTTGCTTGCTTCTGCACCACTATTCCATGTTGCTTGACTGGACCTTGCAGACCTGAATGATGTGAGGAAGCGTTCTGATCCATCTCCATTCATTGTCATAATATGCCCGACAGTTGGCGGTTTAGAATTGTGAGAGCAAAATGACTGTAGAAATAGATTTTTTAAAAAATCTCTGGCATTCATTTCAATAGAATCCGTTTACTTCTTACCTAGCTTTACTCCAATTTCTTTCAGTAATGTCTTGGAAACTGATAATATACTATGACAATGAGAGCATCACCTCCAACATGATCCACTGATTCAGATTTCTCCAATTTCAGGTGCATTCATTTTGATGCCATAGCACGTCCAAATCTCTCATAGCTCTTTAGTAGCTCAGCGCTCACAATTTTTGCCCGAGCACCTGGTAACCAGTATTCCACTCTCTACTCCATTTTGTGTTTGTTTTTCTAGGGACGGGTCTACAGAATGTTCAGGGTCTCACTGCTAGATCAGACTCATAGTGACTCGCATGTTTTACAGCCTCTCAGGAACTGAAATTACAGGTGCGCGCCACCATGCCCGGTCTCCATTGCCCTCTCTGTGCACGGGGCTAGGGGTGAGGCCGGCAAGGCAGGCTGGGGAATCAAGTCCTGGGCCACCGTGCCCGCTTGCAGGTGCTTTAGTCTGCTGAGCAGCTGGGCCAGCCCCTACATTTTTACATAGTAACGCGATGGTGAAGTACTGTTCTTTCCGTTCCTGGCCTAGATCACCTAATATAAATGCAGTTGCATTCAAACATTTGCAAAAAGCAGAATTTCACTTCTTAAGAGCTGAAGAGTATCCCACAGTGCGATTTCTCACGTGCCTTTTGTGCGCTCATCAGCTGATAAACACTTGAGTTGTTTGGACTTCTTGGCTGCCCGGAATAATGAAGCAACGGACATAACAGTTATAATATTTTTAATTTACAATGGGTTTATAAGGATGTAACGCACCTTATGTTGAGTTGCATTGCTACTAAAGACATTCATAGTTAAAGTAATTGGTATGTTCAGTTTTACAAATGTGATTTTCTGTTTTTTTTTCTACTCCTATCCATATTTTATTATAGTGAGAAAAATACTAAAATTTTAGTTGTCTTTAGATGCTAATAATGTCTCCCAATAAGATACGACTGTTTCAAACTATTACTACTACACATTGAGTGCCACACAAATGTTTTAATTTTGGCTTTAACCATAAAGCATGTTGTAGAAATTGATTACAATGATCCATTAATATTTTACCCTAGTTTTAGCATCCAATTGTCTCTCTTTCCATTCTCTAGTTGCAAACATTTTTTATCACTTCTTTTATGTTTAGAAGTATCTTCCAATCATTTGCTTAAAGTAACTTATGCTGAGTAATCAATTGTCTTTGGTTTGAAAATGTCTTTATTTCTCCTACTTTTTGTCATTGATTGGAAAACACTGTGCCATTTTTTTGGGGGGAGGGCGAGTGAGCCTGGGGTTTGAACTCATGACCTTGCACTTGCCAGGGAGGCACTTATGCCCCAAAGCTATCTCCCTGGCCCCTGTGTCAATTCTTTATATATACTCTTAGATGAGAAATTCATTGTTATTGGACTTGGTATTTCTTTATATGGTAGGCATTGTTTTATCTGGTGATCCTTTCCTTGTTATTTGTAGGTAGTTTTACTTTTTGTTTGTCTGATTGATTGATTTTGAGACAAGTTCTAATTCTAACTGAGGCTACTCCTGAACTTACTATGTGCCCCAAGTTGGCCTTAAACTTGTGGTTACCCTCTTGCCTCAGTCTCTCTAGTGCTGTGATTACAGGCATGAGTCACAATGCCCATCTTTCCCTTTGTTTTTAGTTTATAAAGAATTGAACTACTATATCTTGGCAATTGTTCAATTGCATTTATTTTGGTTGAGTTTTACTCGCCTTCTTGTACTTATAAGGTTGCATTTAACCAAGTTCTGGAAGCTTCTATCTATTACTTTTTAATCAGTCTATCAGGGTCACATCTGTTTGCTCTGGGTGAGACTCTAATGTGATAAATATGTGGGATTGTTTTTTTTTATTACAACCCCTAATGCTTTTTTTATCTTCTAGGTAGGCTATTTTCATTGTGATGTTGAAAACAAGAATTGGATCAATTTTCTCTTGAGTTCATTCAGTACATCTTTAGTCTTGTCCTTTCTACTGAGTGGAGATAATTCAGTTTTTAAACTTTACTGTTGTAGTTTTCAAGTATGTATTTATATTCATCTCTCTTTCATGTAACATATATTCTGATCAATGCTTTTTTTGGAATGATTTTATACTTTTTCATTTGTTGCAAAGTAATTTATTATTGCTTGTTCAGCTATTTTAAAGTCCTTGTCAAATAGTGCCAGCAACTTAGTAGTCTTAATAGTGTTGTCATGAGATTTGTTGTTACTCATACTATGCTCCCTCTGCTACTTGGGTGTGATTGGTGAGTTTCAATCATATCCTGGACATTTTTAATGTTATTTTAGGAGACACTTGTTATTTAGCTCTTCTGTGACACTCCTTAGGCACACTATGCGGCACTGATCACTTTCCTCTGTAGCCCCACAATCTCCTTGATCAGAGCATTTGAGACACCACTGAGTCACAGGATGTCACAGCAGAGGCTCTCACGTCCTGAGTCCTCACTGACCTTGAAGGGCTAGGGCCAAAATATTGGCCATCATTTTAGCCTATCTGTCTTTCTAATCTTTGGTCTGCAAACCTGAGTTGTTAAACATCCAGAAGAGAAGCTTAATACTATTATTACCCTATAACGGAGGCAGTTACATTTAACATCTCTATCTGTCTGAATATTGCATACCTAAGACAAAATGGAACTGGTGTTTTCCAACAACAATGGATGTTGTAAAATTTAAATCCCTATAAAATGTTGATAAACAATTACACATTTTTACACAGGTATTTAGAAATCAATCCATCTGCAACAAGAAGTCTAACTCCAGAGGGAGAGATGAGCAAATAACAATAACCCAGGAATGTCTGGCTGGCCAGCCACTTTCAGAAGCTTCTCAAAAATGGCATCTAGTCCATGTTAATTGGCTGTGTTCTAGTGACAATTTAGGTTTCCTAGATGTTTCTGGTCTGTTTTGTTCCTCTGGCTCATAGGAACTCTTGCTGGCTCACTGCTGGTCCTGCTTCTGCAGGAGAGAATGTGCCTTCCTAGGTTTCTTAGTGTCAGAGTGTGAGGTAGCCACACACAAAGAATGGAACAGTCCTGCCTCTGGTCATTCTGAGGGCACTGAGCATCGCTGAGTTTTCCAGTCTATCGCAGTGGTGGTGGAAGGTCTGTCTGCTACCTTAGTCTGGGGGTGGAGCTGGGCCAGTCAGGTTGGGATGTACTAATGGTGCCACTTCACATTCACTGCTGATGCTGTCATTTGTCATGGTCCTCCTGCCACGTCTCTGTTAGTCTTGGCCAGTGTTCAGCCAAGAAGACAGATGAGAGATCAAAGATCTGTCAAAGGTTCAGAGGAAGAGAGGTATGGGAGACAGATGAACTGCTTTGTTATTTCCAAGACAGTTAGCTAGGAGAGGGGAGAACCTTGAAAAGGTGAGTCTATATTGTATTTTCAAACATTTGTAAAATTGGACTTTCGACTTACAAATATGAGTAGTCTTACAGGTGATACTGAGAATATTGGAGACTATGATATTTGGATTTCTGGTCCTCTTTCACTAAATCGGGAGCGCTACATGCTCTGATATATCTGCTAATAAAAACAAGGAAAACTACTGAGAAGAAGACTCAGAGGCAGTTTACCTTGATAGCATCATTCTATATTAGAGCGATATGAGATCCTTTAAGAAGAAATTCTCAAGTTTATTAGACGTAGTATTTCTATGTCAAAAAAGCCAACAAGCACTCACTATGTGTAAATACACTTTTCTTTATGTATTAAATAATGATTAAATATTGCTATATTTCGTGTTCATTTCTAGATACCAATAAGCAAAAAAAAAAAAAAAAGAAAACTGCCCTCTTCATATAATGCAAGTGGGAAGAGAAACACTTTAAGTGCTAAATGGAAGAATAAAATATATGTTGATAGTCATATGTACAAATTAAGCCAGGCAAGTAAGAATAAAGAATGACTCAGGGCATGGAAATTTTACACTGCGATCTTAGGGCTGATTTCAGAAGATATCTTCAGAGAGACATGAAGAGGATGAGCAAGCTCTGTTTAGAAATATCTCTGGAAAAACTACATTGGTTTCTGGCTAACAGAACATTTTAAAGTCCATTACTGGTTAAACCTGTGAGTGATAAGAACATTTCTGTCTCTTAACATGCGTACTGCCCCATCAAGAAGGACCATAATCAGAAGTACAATCTATCCTGGCCCTAGGAAAAAAAAGCCAGAATCTATGGTGTATATTTTAAGCTATTTAATTAATCTTAATGATTCTATTCATTAATGTTGCTATTGTTGGCTTTATCTTAAAGTTATTGAAATTTCAGAATTAAATCACAGTGACAGAAAGCCCCATAGATATAAACACAAGTAATCTGTATTAGAGCAGAATTGAAAAATTGTAATTCACCAATGGACCATGCATGGGGACTCTTTTCCTTTCTTTTTTTCTCATTTATCCATTTAAAGATGATTTTGCTTGGGCCCGCTTGCTGTGTACGATGACTACCTTCATCATGGGGCGTTGGTTCAGGTCCATAACACACCTGCAGTCTTCCCCATTCCCCTCCTTTGCCTACCTCTCCCTCCCATGGAGCTGAGCAGTTGGCAGGGAGATGTTATGGCCTACAAAGGAAGAGACTTCTGCTGCTAAGCCTTCTGCAGAACGAAAGTACTTCCGACCCCTACATGGGAACAAGTAAATTGAATTGATTTATGTAATTATTCAATAGTTTGATGATTATTTTTATTTTACAATGAATCAGCTTAAGTAATATGTCAGAAAATTTCACATATTTTAATGAAGAACAAAGTTATTGCCACTTTAGGAATAATCATTTATGACACCAAATTTATTGAAAAAGTATATAACACTATCTTCAAAGTCATAAATACAAAAAAAATAGCCAAATCTGCTCACTGAAACTTTAATTTGGAGTTAGCTGAACACTATGCCCTGAAGAATGAATTATGTAATGCACAGGGAAGTACTATTGGTATCTCAAATCTATAAATATTGAACAAGTGAAAATTAATCAGATTATATCGACCAACATTTATTGAACCCTTGAGACATTATTCAGGCAATGTTAGGCATTTTCAAAAGAATAAATCACCCTGATAAACACTTGGGACAGGAAGTGATTTAGCTTGCTTGTCTTAAGGAGATAGAATGGCCAGGGGAATAATGATAACTTAGGGAGAAAATGACGGAATTAAAAACAGAAAAAGAATACTAAATGAAAAGACCTTTTTTAAAATAAATTATTGGTGACAAAATCCTTAGTCTAATTATATAATTTGAGACAGTGCCAAAGACATGGCCAGTCTTCCCACCAAGGTCCCTCGCTGGACTGCAATCCAGCTGTCTCAGTTGGCAGGTGAGGTGGTGCAATTTTCTCAAGTGTTATCATTTACCCTTTTGGAATCAGAGACGTTCTCATCTCCCTGAGTTCTACATTGGAAAGCAAATACTTTCTTTAACTTTTTTTATGTGTTTTGCTTTGATTTTCAACATATGAAATAAATATCACATCCTTAATCCCAGTAAACTCAAGGTATTTTAAATTAGAGCATGTTTTATACCCTAGGACTGGAGAATGAGACCCTGTACCACATCAACTTTGAATCTCTACGTGCAGGAAGCTACTGCTCTTGCTCCGTAGGCGGCGTGCATTCAAGTTACCTTCCACACTAGCATGCACACTCCCCAGTCTAAAACCTAAGAGCAGGCTGCTACCTTCAAAGGGAGATTAACAATGGTGAGCAATCAGTTGCTGGAGCGCATGATGTATCGAATGGCCCAACACAAAATTCATAAAATGAATGTACTGTGTTTATTAATTCACATCATTTTTCAAAAATGGAGACAAAACGGGCAACAGCGAAGCAATGGGGGCATGTTACCGTGTCACTGCACTTTACCGAATTGAAATCTTAACCAATAGTAAATTTTTTTTCACTATCTATGAACTGAGAATTGACCAACAAGGAAAGGGACAATTACTGCTTTTTATTTTCAGAATAAAAACAATGAAGGAAAAGTTATAAATATTTTGAACTATAAAGAAAATGTAGACCACAATAAGGTGATCACCAATATCACCTATTTTGTTGACTCAATATTTCATCCCATTTTCATCCAACTTTCATCCCTCCAAAATACCTTTAAAAACATAGTCAAGATTCATCGTACACCCTGCTTCCTTCTCTCCTCTCTGCTTCTTCAGGCGAGTGCTCTCTTGGATCGCTCCATGTTATATTGATTAGACACTCAGAGCACACTACCGCCGGAGAAAGCACTGGCTCTCCCTGACCCCAGGCAGAAAGACCTACTACGTGCATGTCAAAGGCTTTCTCTTTAGGAAGGGGGTTCTGAGTACAGAGACACAGAGAAGGATCTGAGCAGATCAGACTTGCTAAGCACTCCTCCTCTGGCTAAGTTTCTTACCCTTAACTCATACCCTTTTCATGTGACTGTACCTCTCCTGGAATAAACATCCACTCCGTCAAATCAGTTGTGGGCTGCACTGGTGGCCCTGGTCTGTCTTCCTCTTTTGCATGCCTTCATTTCCTTAGGACGTCTTCTGCCTCACACAAAACTTACATTAAATACATTTGTATGTTTTTCTTTTGTTATTTTGTCCTTTGTTATAGAGATCTCAGCCATAGGTAAGGAAAATAGATTACTATCTCCTACAAGACCATAGCACTATGTAGATTTAACTAATGTAGTCCTATTTGGTGTATTTTAATGGTTCTACATAAATATAGGGATTTAATATCTTCCTTTTAATTTCTCATATGTTTGATGCTAGTGATCATTCAGATGGTTTTCACTTTTCCATTTATATGAATACTGTTAAAAATATTGTGCCCTCAAATTTCCAGGTACATGTGCATGAATTCCTATATGTTATATTCCTATATATTATATGATAGTATGTAGCTTATATGATGTATTAAATTGTAGAAATTACTCTCAAAAGAGTTTAGAGCAGTAAACTCAAATCAAAGTCCAGTTATTTTTATTTTTAAAT
The DNA here is from genome assembly GCA_004027025.1 of Myocastor coypus. Classification (NCBI taxonomy): domain Eukaryota; kingdom Metazoa; phylum Chordata; class Mammalia; order Rodentia; family Myocastoridae; genus Myocastor; species Myocastor coypus. The sequence goes on along the minus strand of PVJA010001475.1, from coordinate 92,327 downwards.
TTCAGTTTATCCACAATTTCCTCTGAACTTGATATAATCATAGGCTAAATTTTCCCAAAATAGTATGTTCTATTTGATGTCTTTAAATGTATATTTTCTATATTCCTAGTGAGTTAGAAAGCTCTTCATATTTCGTAACTTTGTAGATTTGGACACAGTTATGGTCCAAATTATGGTACACAGCTATCGCTTTTTCTTGTAAATAATGACTTCGGGTCTCTCCGCCCCAATGTCTCCTCTTCCCTCTCCTCTCCCTTCCTCCTGGTGCTTTTAGTATTTACTTACTAATGCTTGAAACGTAAGTCTAGTGTAGAAAGCAATGTGCTGCACTGTTGAGAATCGAGTCTATTTCTTGACTCAAGGGTGTTTCACTAATTTCTGGAGGAAAAAAAAAATCAACCATGTTTTGCTTAGTAATAGCTACTCTTTTTTTTTTTTAATTTTCTTTCTCTGAGAGAGGCTATTGTATGTGAACAGGAAATTCTAGTTCTAGTTTCCTCTCATCGTCAGGCATTCATTCCATCTTTGTGCTGCACATGATTTAGCTTCCCCAGAGTTATGTGCTGGTTATTAATTCATTTTCAGTGGTAGCTAATTTTATACTTAGCCTGTTAAGTTTTCTTTTGTAAATTTTTAATAAGTTCCATATTTGCCTATACTATGTTTCATCTTATGATTTTCTTTCCAGCATATATTTTAAGTTTAATCATTTCATGTATTATTTGTTCTATTTTTGATTTATCAATTATTTCATTCATTGATTTATCATTTAAAAGTCATATATCCGTTATCTACTAAGTGCCAAGCTTTGCTATGCTAAATCATAAATCAGACAAAGCCATCACTTCACAAAGCTTAGATTTTAGTCAGAAAAGAGACAATGTACTGCTCCTTAACTTCTGGCATGAAATTCATCATATTAATCTTCAGAGCCACTAGCAATCTCCCCAATTATCCAACATTGATCAATTCCAAGTCTTTATTGTGCAGAGGAGGCAGGTTCCCGGCATAGGTTAACCATCTTACTTTTCTCTATTTTAAGTTCACTTCGATCATCCATTCCTCTGCCTGCACATTTTTATATGCAAAAGTTGTAGATAATAACCGGTGAGATAGCTCAGCAGACTAAGCACCTGTCTAGGCAAGCTCAGAGAACAGGGTTCAATCCCAGCACCAAAAGCTGCACCAGCTTTGCCCCCGGGGTTCTGGAACTGCCACCAAGATTGGGTGTGTTGACACAAGCCTGCAATCCCAGTGCTGGGGAGGCTGAAAATAGGAGGATCACTATGAGTCTGAGCTGTATGGCAAGACCCTATGCCAAATACATAAAAAAAAAAGTGTTGAAGTTCAAGAGAGATACTTTCTGCAGTTTCTCCATCCCCACTGACAGAAGTGAAGCACCAAGAACACTATTTAATACCCCCTTGAGACTCATAATTATACTAGCTCTTAGGGACACACCACAGGAATACAGTACCACTGTACTCCACAAAGTGGTTTGCATCCAACACATCAGGAAAGACATGACGTTAAGATCAAGCAACGCTATCCCTAAATTTAAATTTATTTTCCTCCAGGCATCCACCTAATAATAAACCTCATACGATATCATTTTCAACCCTTTAAATTACTCCATTCTGGTATTTATAACACATGATTTGTTAACCTCCAAATATCTTCCAGTTTTTTGAAGATTATCTTTAACTCTTCGTTGAAAGCCGTCATACTGTTTGGGCATCCACACCAGTGGTATGTTTGCTCAGAGAGGTGGATACAGTTACCACTGATTTTCATAGCTTGTATAGGACAGGAAGAGTATTTTTTTTCTGCTGCCTTTCTGAATTCTCGTTTGCAACAGATCCCTGTAACAAAAGACGCATGAAGACAAGAAAAACAAACAAGTTTGCTAACTAGCACACCTTGCTGCAGTCAGCAGGGAGTTTCAAGTTGATGTGCTTTGGGATCCGTCGCAGGGTTCAGTGGAGCACACTCCCAGATGTGTCCAGGGGTCGTGGAGGCTGGGCCTTGGGCTCTCGGTCTGGACCCTTGCTGCCTGCACACAGACGCTACTATTTCCTGGATACCATGAAGGTAATAGCTTTGTTCCTCCACAGCCTCCTATTTCTGCCTTGGAACCAGTGAACAATGGATTAAAACTATGAGCAAATTAAAGTCCTCCTTCTTTCAACTGTGGATGCTGAGTACTGTGTGTCTACCAATCAGGAACCCAATACGTGACTCATGTGTCCCTAAGAGATGCTTAGCAATGAGACAACCCAGAGACATGGCTTAGCGTCCAGACTTACATAACTGCTTAGGTGTTGGGGAGGTGTTGGAGGGTCATCTTGCAGATGTAAATTTGTGCCTTCTTGAAAGTCTTTACTTCTTGAAGACCATCCACCTCTCTGATCCAGGGAGGGAGACACTTCTACAAAGGGAGAATTTCTCCATAGACACATTTTTTTTTACCCGGAAGGACAATTTGTTTTCAGAGCTCCTTTTATGGCTACAGTTTCTCAGATACTCAGCTCACTTTAATCCTCATGCCGAAAGAGCACCTTCTGAGGTGGTGTGTGCTAGTTGTCTCTCCTGCTTGCATATGGTATGTGCTTTCCTTCTCCGGAAGCTCCGAGCGTGCGTCTTGCACTGTAACAGGCATTGCCGTCCCCCAGGCCAGTACACTGTGTCTCTTTGCTTGCAGGTAACAGCTTCTGTTCCAGCCCCTGTTGCTTCTGTCTGCGAGAAAAGGCTGCTCGCTGTTATACAGAGCTGATCACTGTAAGGCACACTGCACACCAACCTCCACCTGGCAAGCCCTTGTGCCTTTATCCTTCCTGCTTGCTTATCTCACACAAGACATCGACTAGCAGACGGTGGGGCTGGACATTCTGCGAATGATCCCCACCAGTGTCAATCGGGGTACATAAATCTGTCTCCAAATCCTGGGTGTCATGTCGGTGCTTCTGCTTGCCACTGTAATGTCATCAGATTTTACGACACAATAAAGTTGCTAGATACAATAAGTAAATAATAAGATGCACAATAAAATTTCAATTTCCCAAATACTAGGATGAGCTGAACAGGAACCAGTAAATTTAGTGCCCTACATTTGATCTAACAGTCCTGTGTACAGTGCTTTTATTGAGACTATTTGAATCTAGCATTCAAATTTTATCAAAAAATTAAACCCATTTTTCTTTCATGTTATTATTCTTTCTGTATTTTTGTCACTATTATTGGCAATGTTACCATTGCTAGAAAAGACTCTTCTGATATGCTGTAAATTAAATTATAGACTTCCTCTTCTGCACTGATATTATCCTCCATCCAGCCTCTGCTCACGACTATATTTCAGGTCTCTCCCTTACTAATAGCTATAAGAATTCCACACTCTCAGTTTTAAGAGTCCTATTCTAATAGTACTATATCTGGCATTTGCAACTCGCTGCTTTATTATGCTGGTTTCTCTAATAATCCCGTGTCAACCAGGCCCAAAGAAGTCGATATTATCATCTCTTTGCTTTTCGTCGTCACGCTCATATTCTCTCTTTCCTGCGTCTACAACCTTAAATTGCAGTAGATCGCCATTATTATCACATCTCTTCCGTGTGCGTACATTTTCGTATATTTTGTTGCCTTGTGCATGGTTGTGCATGATATCAGCACTGTAGCCACATCTGCTGAGGTAGGTATATCACTTTTATTCTTCATCTCAATGATGTTTCATATTCAATCATGCGTGAATCCAAGGCACTCAGTTCCTTTAATCATGGCGCTATAGGACCCATAAAGCCCAGATGCTGGCCTCGGCTCTGGGGCCACGGGGCCCAGGAAGGGCCCCATTTTACTGCCGTTGCTGCACTGCTGGGATCCATAGAAAAGTTGTGTGTTTCTCATTTATTTTTCATTTTATTACATTTATTAACAAATAACAATATGACAGTTTCAAAAAACATTAGTAGTGCATTTCAATATTTGACACAATGCATATTGTTGTATTCTTATTAGTTATATAGAGCACAGGGTGTAGACAGTATAATTTTCATATCATTATTGGTACAACTAAATTTCTTCTCATTGAACTAAGAGAAAGCAGTTGCATACATAAGCCAATGTTGGATAATCACAGTGCGTTATTGGTAAAACTGGCAATATTGGAAGCTGTTGATTTAAGCCTTTTACAGCTCAGCCTTCTAATCTAGTTTTCCATTTTATACCTTGTGGTTAATCTTTTATGCTGGGTGGTTGAGGCCAAGTTTAACCAAGACCTATATAGCAAAACATGTAACATTTTTTTTTCATGATTTAATATTTTTATTGTTTAAATTTAACAATGGTTATATTACATATTTTCATCATCAGAACAGTTTAGATTATTGGATATAGGTATATAAGGTTGATCAAACAATTAAACATTAACACTTTCAATAAACATTACTCTTTCTTTTTTTTCTTTTCCCCTTTCTTTTTTTAAAAGCTGACACACTGCATATTGTCTTCACAATAGTTCTACACAGCACAGTGTGTGGGCATGACCCACCTCCCTACTGATGTTGCTAAGAAGAAAAAAGGAAAAAAATAGAAAAAATCAAAAGAAAAGAAAATTCTTCTCTTTGGACTAAGAGGAAGCAGATGCATACACAGTCAAATGTTCTGCAATTGCAGTGGGCCACCACTGAAGCTTGTAATGTTGGAGGCTATTGATCTAAGCCTCCTAAAGCTCATCTCACCAATCTAGCTCTGCATTTCATGCATTGTAATTAAGCTTTTTTTTTTTTTTTTTTTTTTTTTTTTTTTTTTTTTTTTTTTTTTTTTTTTTTTTTTTCCCGAGGTGGTCAAGGGCAAGTCAAAGCAAGACTTGTATAACAAAACATTCATTTTTTTGTATCTTTCAGGGTCAAATCCACTCAGGATTAAGTTTGAGACCATATATAGTACTTTGTAGAATTGTAAAACATGTAACTTTTGTATCTCTCAAGGATAGTTAAATCACCTCAGGATTTACTTTAGAACCATGCACAGTGCTTTGTAGAACCGTTGTCAGTGTCAGCCGTCTGGATGAGTCACAACCATTGTTTGACCAGTTTGCTCTCTGTGAAAGCCCAAAAGCATGTTTTTTCTCTAGGAGACTCTCCTTTGGAACACTATGTATTTTCAGTCCCCTTCCTCTCTTCTTTTGTAAGAATCTTTGTCTAATGATGTCATGTCAGCGGGAGGGAAGAATGATGGTGACAATATATCCACCCTTTCCAATGTGTCTTTCCTTGCTTTTTTACTGAAACCAAATGTTATTCTGCACCTGACTTTCTTAGCTCCTGAGAAGGCATTTTCCACGTGTGAATAGTTGTTGCAATTCATGTTTTTATAAATGGATGAGTGAGATAAAATCCTATTTTCCCATCTTCAGGTATCATTGTTTTAAATTCTACTCTTATGCCTTTAAAATGGAGATTATCAATTCATCTAATAAAATTCTTGAGGCAATTAACCAAGAAAGCCTGTATAAATTGTCTATTTCAAGAACCTCACCCATAGTTAGGACTGTGATTTTCTGACCAGTTTCATATGATGAGATCAAATGGAAAGAATACACAACAAATCACTGCATGAGTAATGAAAAAGAAGAGACCACTTGCTCTACAGAAGAGGATCATACTCTTAGGAGACCTAGTTTCTGAGCCCAGCTCTATATACACTGCGGATAACCACACATCTCTTCCAGGATTAGTCAGAAGCATTAAAAACAACTCAAGAGAAAGATGGCAAATAAACTATATAACCTAGAGTTGAGAAAATATTACCCTAAAATTTGCCAAAATAGTGGAAACAGGGAGGGCACACTTACCTTCTTTTCTTTTTTTCTCTTCTGAAATTGGTTGTAAGATTTTCATCTAGAAGTATAGTCCCCATTCTAGAGGAAAGGAACATTTTTATCTCTGAAGATAAGGGAGCCAGGGAGGCCAGGGAAGAAACAGAATAAATACAACTTGCTAAATTGCCCTCACATTGCTAACATCATGTCATATACTTCTGACTTCCAATTATTTTTCTTTGTGATTATCTTTATTGTTTCAAGCCTAAGGATAAAAATATGTAAAGATTTTTTTTTTTTTCATTTGGAAGACTTGTGTTATCTAAAACTTGTAGTAAGTAAATTTGTAGGACTTTTTTTCTTGAAAACTTATCTAAAAGGTCTCAGTCATGGACTCAGCGATAGTAGAGGAAGCCCTTTACCACCTTCTAGAATAGTTATGGAAATGTTGTCTACGACGGGCTTCTGAAGAACACACACAATGATACGTGTGAACATATTAGTGGGAAACTCAAATCACTGTAGCACAACCCAAAAAAGGCAAATCCCTAATGAAAATCCAGCACTGAATCTGACTTCAAGCATAACAGAACTCACGGGCTGAAATGCATTTTTAAAATGTGCTAGGCTTATCTTTTTACTACAGGTTGGTTTTATCTAGTAATTGGGGGTTTAGGAATACTGACAACTCAGGATACCTTTTATTTCCTTCTCTCTCTTCTCTCTGTGTTTCTCTGTGTGTCTCTCTCTGTCTCTGTCTGTCTGTCTGTCTCTTTCTCTCTTCATCTCTCTGTCTCTGTCTCTCTCTCTCCTTTAGATTTTGACCTAATAGGAAATAGTGTTCTTCTTTCAATGTCAAAACAGAAACACCAAAGAGGAATTTGGACTGGTCTGCATAGGTCAGTTTGACATTGCTGCCAAGAGAGAAAGCAGAAAAAAGGAAATTATGTAGAAGGATCCTAAGGAGCTGATGAACAGCAGCTTCCACATCCTAATATAGCTAATTTTAGCTTTTAGTAATTGCAATTTTCCTTTGTCACTAGTCAAAATTAGAGAGGTAGTTAAGTTCTTTTTGATCTATAACCTTCTGTTTTTGGTGGTAACCTCTGACTATACAGTACTAACCACATTTGGAACATGAAGAAATGAAACAGACATGTAACTCTTTTTATTCTTTGCAAAAGCCCTGCTTCTTCATAAATAACTTCTTAATTTCAAAAAAGTGTCTTTTAAAAGACATGGAGAAGGGTGCGTCTATTTATATCTCAAAATGTCTTTAAAATACCTATGGAGAGCTTGGTTGTAGAAACACCGAAGGCCTCGTTTAAACAAGACAGTTGCACAGTCGCTTCCATCTCCGGGCCTCTGGGGCGTCTGCTGCTCCTCTGGACCTGTTTTCATTGTCTCTGCATCTCTTCCTTGTTTCTCTTCTTGTTCGTTTTCTCTTTTGAAAGTTGTACAAGGTCACTCAGAGATTTCAAGTGTGCTACAGAAGGATTTATTTTTTTAAATGTAAATGGATCTCAGGACTGCCTTTGTAATTAGATTATTTTGCTTCTGTTCTTTCCAGCCACATCCTGACTCCACATGTGCCACGCAGTTTTAGGTGTTAGTGATGTCATGAACTACACACTGAAGTTTTGGCAGCAATACAAAGAGAGAGCTAATTCTCAAATATACTTTGAATGTATTTGCAATTGCTAAATTAATATTTGGTAGGTGATTTGAGATCTAAAACTGTAAAGTATATTTACTAATGAGTGGACTCATTTAACCAGTAACTTACCTTATATTAAAAAAATAAAGGTAATGGGCATATAAAATCAAATATATTGCAGTGGTAGGCAAAATCAGAGGAATATTTGCAATGTCTAGCTAAGACTTACTATGTATGTTACATTGTTAGGAGTTCATAGTTTTAAGAGGGAAAACGCTTGACTGATCAAACATATTGTATATTTAAGACAGTGTAAGATGGCATAATTAGAAATATACTTTGAAAAGTAGAGAACACATTTATGTGTTTCCTCTTCCTGGTATGAGAAGAAATACACATGGAGAGGGCTATAGTAGAAACCAGGAAGGCCCAGTTTGCACAATGGCAGTTGCAAAATCACAGCCTGGGTGGCCCGATCTTGTGTGAGCAATTCTCTTCCTCCCAAGACAAATCAATACTAGTAAAACAACTGGTCTACTCAGAAGAACAAGGACAAAACAATATACTTGCAGCAATTAAAAGCCTATTAACAGTGCACTTCTGAAAAGCAGCATTAATGCCCCTCGTACTAACGTTTTAGTCGCTGATGATAAATACAACATCACTGCATAGTTCTCCAGGGTGGCAGGCCCTTAGCTTTATGCACCTTAACTATTCACCTTCATCTGACAACTCTCTGATAGAATCCTAGACTGAGAGATGACCTGAGACCCTGAGTAAATAAGTAGTTTTCCCTCAGATCTACAAATATGTTACAAAGGGCTAAATTATTAACCCAAGACCTTGGGTTCAAAGCTGGGATGTTAAACACCATTTTCCTTATTTTTAGTGGCAACTATGAAGCCATCTCTAACAACATGATGAAAGGAAGGTGCACTTCATATTTCTAATGTTTGAGTTAGCTACTGGAATTCTTTTTTAAAAAATAACATTGCTTACAACAAATTGGTTAAAACACCATGGCTATGTCTTCATTCAAGCAAGTTATAACTAGCCCTGTTTCTCCTGAGGCAAATAGCAAAAGCCCCAACGTGAATGATGACTAAAATGTTAGAGAGAATCAAAAGACAGCTGAACAAAAGATCGGAGAGCAGCTCCGAGCTGGCAGTGGTGAACTATTCAGCACATTAGAATGTGGATTATCTACTCAGAACAGCTAATGGGATGGAAATTGCATATACGACTTCTTTGCATCAAGAAAATGCAGCACAACAATGAAGTCTTGTGCAAAAAATAGACTGTGAGAATGTAATGAAAGAAATACTTTGACAGATCAGTTAAACATCACGTGCTACTAAAGAAGAATGATTTAACCTATATAAAGAGATTTTAGCCTGGCATGAAGGGACCAGAGCTGTGAGTTAAGAAGCATCTAATCCATGTAATATTCTGATTTTCGTTTGAAGACATTTATGAAAGGAATGAACACTGGACATTGTCTACAAACTTGCTGTTCAGTTAGAAAGGGAGGAAATTATTTGGCATCTGAATAGAGACAGGGCTCACGCAGCTCTAAACTTCTTGATTCGTAACAGAGTAAACATAGCAGTGTAGCAAAAATCCTGAAACTCTTCTATCGCAACGCGGAGCTGGATGATGATTAGCGTTGTTTTTCTTTCTTTAAAGAATGGGTGAGATAAACACACTGTACGATTTGTGGGCATGTTTTAATTTGCATATATATTCAAGGGATGCTTTCCAACGTGCCTCTCTCTTAAGGGCTGGTGAACCGTTTCGCTAGTAAAAACAACACCGAACAAAATAATTGTACGTGCTTTAGAATCGGAGTGATCAGAGCTCAACTGGTTTTCTCTTCATTATATGAAAGATTCTGGATAAAGAAAATGAAGTCACAGGGGGGCTGGTGAGATAGCTCAGTAGAGTAAGTGCTTGCCTGGCAAGTGCGAGGGTCTGGGTTCAATTTCTGGCCCCGCCAAAAAAAAACGAAGTCACAGACTTCATATATGATACAGACTGTTGAGATCAGAATGGTCAAGGTGATAAAACTATAGGCAATATTTTACAATCTATGTCCAACTTACTGTGATGCCTTCATTTCTTCTGAATTATATAAAATTATTGGGAGGAATGAACATGAGGTGACTTAGGTTTGAAGAGAAGGGAAGAAGATAGAAAGCAATTGCTTAGAGGGTAAGATAACAAGTGGACTAGAGTCACGCAGTTGCATTGCCTATCAAGATGTGGGCAATCGAAATGTTTTAGGTTATAAATTTAAACAAAAGCTGATAAGGGTGGTTGTGAGTTTTTATATAGCCACATCCACAGAAGTCTGAACTACATGGAAAATTTGTTTCATCAGGCAAGAAGAAAGAAGAGGAAGAGTTATAAGTAAGTGGAGAATGTACACAAAATACCCACAAAAGATGGACCATAGCATTTAAACTGGACGAAGAGGGGATTCTCATTAAGATGAGTGACATTGAAGCTGTTGAAGGTTAGCACATTAGAAGTGAGTCTGTAATTTAAAGATACATAGAGTCGGTTTGTTAGGGAGAGATCAAAGAGAAGCGTAATGGCGGTAGAGTGAGAATTTTTTTTTTTTTGAGACAGGGTCTCGCTATGCAGTTCAGAGTGGCCATGAGCTCACTTTTGTAGCTCAGGCTGGTCTAGAACTCACACAGATCCTCCTGCCTCAGCCTCCCGAGTGCTGGGATTACAGGCATGCAGCACCACACCCGGCAGAGTGAGATTTATATATTTCGGATTATGAAAAGGCTCTAATTATCAATAAAGATAAGCTCAAGGGTGTGGCCATCAAGGGCACACTGATGTGTAGTGGAGGGCAAGGTCAATGAATGAACGGCGTTCATAAAATCAGGAACCGAGTGCATTGGAAACCGTGTCTATGTCTGTGTAGAAGCTGCCTTTGTGTGGGACTAGAGTATTATTAAAGAAAAGAGGAAAAATGCAAGATCATACATGTCCAAAGGAAACGAAAAGTTGTAGATCGTAGTAAGATTCAGAAGAGAAGTTCCAGAGAATAAGGGGTAATAATTTAAATGCAGCAAAGAGGAACAAATACAGCCACACCCAGTGGCATGAAATCAGGAAAAAAATCCGGGGCTGCTTGAAATGTCAGGCATACAGACCTTTTAATGGCTGAAATTGCTTTTATTAGGGGAAACAGTTCAGTGAATGAATATATCAGGCCCAGATATCTAGAACGTATAAATACACAGGGAAAAATACGTGATTAAATTCAGAATTTTGAGATGGAAATTTTACCCTTGATTATGTAGGCAAAGAATACTTTATATAAGTAGATACACAGTATATATATAGACACACACTGTCTTACATGAGAACATATAAGAGAAAGATTTCATGAAGACTCACAGGGAGGAAGCAATACGAAATCGGAGGCAGAAATCAGGACAATACAACATGTCAACAACGTCTGATAGAAGGCAAAGCTGCAAGAGTTAAAGAAGAGATTGCCTAGAGGCTCTGGAGGGAGGAAGTGGTTCTGTTGACATCGGAATTCATCTCGCTGAGGCTGGGTCCTGATTTATGGCCCTTAGATTTATGACAGAACAAAGTTCTGTTGTATGAAACCACCACGTTTATTTAATTTGCTATGAGGGCCATTGGAAAGACGGCTTTGATTGGGGTTGTCACTGATACTCCTGGTTTTTGCCAGATTGTATCTTTCGGAGATGGAAGAGCAAGACGGCTTAACGATGGCTCAGGTTGAGGCTGGTTTGGAATCTTTCGATATTCATGCTGCCTTCATTTCTCAGGCTTACCTGTTCTTGAAGTCTACCAGTCTTAACGAGTCAAGGTTTTCTGTGATATGTGATGTCTCCAAATGAACAAATTCCAAAAGAAATGGATGGAGGCTTCTTATAATCAAACTTTTGACAAGTCAAGAGAGCATTTCCACCATATAGATATATACTTTTTTTTTTTTTAACTGAGAAAAAAGTATTTAGAATTAGCCAGCTGGTCTCAGTTTAGATGATCCCAATTTGTTGGCAACATGCAATGTATCATAATCTGCAGCCAGATGAACATATGCCTTCTTCTCTCCATCAGGCCTGATTAGGGTGTTGACCTTGGCAACATCGTGTCTTAGAGCTTCTTTACAGCTTGTGTGCTTTGGTGCTTATTGACTGTGACATCCACAATGCACATGAGTGTGTTGCTGCCCTCGATCTTTTTCATGGCTGACACCAGGGCCAGGGGGAGCTTGATGACGGCACAGTGGTCAAGCTTGTGTCTCCCGGATGCGCTCCTTAGAGGGTATTTGGGCTGTCTCCGGAGTCTCAGTGTCTTGGGATGGTAGGAAGTGGGTGACATTCATGCCTTCGTTTTGTGGCTCTGGAGGCCTTTCAGCAAGTCCTTCTTGGTCCTCAAAGCTTTTGCTTTGGCTTCAGCCTTGGGAGGGGCAAGAGCTTCCTTCTTCACCTTCAGCGCCATCTCAATAAAACGACTTTCTGCTACATTTTGCTGCCAAAGCAAGTAAGTAGGTGCATTCCAAATTTAAGGGAGTGAAATTAGATCCCACCTCTCAGTACAGAGAGAGAAAAAGGATGTGTGGTGCTCTTCATAATTTACCACAAGTACTAATGGTAATAACCCAAGGCACAAGCTTGTTGTAATGGTTAAGGCCATAGGAGAAAAGAAGCAATAGAATAATAGAATCTCTAAAGTACAGAGCAAGGTTAGTTAGGTTGGTAATTGCAAAGTTTGTTCTACTTGAGCCATGGAAGAGAGTACAGAGCACTACACAACTGTGACTCATTGTTGGACCTATTCATTTTGATCCTCTGAAAATTAAAAATGCTACTTCTCGAGTAGGACTGAGACTTAGACCTCTGGCTAACTCTTATTAAGTATGATATCAAAAATTAATTCACTATCCATAGCTTTCTAATTTTAATTGATTTAACCTTATTATATCTTTATGGGTCTTTTAAGTGGCAGTTTAGATGTTCATATAAAACAAGTCAGAGGCCTTACTCATAGAAATTTTAGTGACTTAATCAAGATTGGCACTCACGGTTTGTGAAACTACTCCTTGTGTGGTAACATGTGTGCAAGTTGTGTGTATATAGTTGTGTAGCATATCAAATTTGCTTAAGAAAATAATATTTTTCTGAGAGAAAAGGGAGTAAGATGTCTATCCTCTGTCTATTAGTTGAAATCATTGAATCTTCTTAGAATTAGTATATAGGCAGAAGATAATATTTACTTTGAAATAAAATTAATTAAACAAACTGGGTGAATCCAGTCCAGGCTCATCGAGACAGAAGGCTGAAGGAGTGGGTGAATTGGGGGCTTTGGAGTAATGTACAGCTGCCAAGGGAATGTTTTGCAAATATAGCTGCCCAAATAAAGCGCTTGGCTCACGCGGATGCCCTTGGGTAACGCTAGGCATGGAAAGAGCCAAGTCAGCTCTCACTCTCCATAATCTGAGGCCTAGGCAGTGAGAGCAGCTTCTTTGTAGAGACCTCTGACCAGGCAGGACAACAGACAAGAGAAGCTTCACTACAGACCAGATGGGACTTCTGGGAGCCACCATCGTCCACAGAGCAGGGGGAAGGCACTCTGTGGTGGATTCCGAAGGACTCCCGCGGTCTGGCCTGTCATTTCAGGGATATTATCAGCCCTCTCTTCATACATTATTGAAAGGGTGAGTGTGGCGAAGAAGACAGTAAAGTTGGTTTGGATTTGATTTTAAATTTACTTTCAGCTTTCTTGACATTGTTGCATAATTTAAAACTATGAGAAAGAGTTGCCTCTCTGGCTCACAGTGTTTTTAAGAGAAATAGCTTGTTTGCCCAAAGTGCCTACCACTGATCTCACAAGGTAGCTGTTAAATAACAAAGTTACAATAATGACCTTGAGTATTTGATGGCTTAGAAGTAAAATAATTGTTTTGACATAGAAGGCGAATAAAATTAATACAATTTATATTCACGGAACAAATAGACAATGATGGCATGATGTTATCTTTTGTGTTGTCTTAAAAATAAATAAGTTCCTAGCAGTCTGCTCTGTGCTAGACCTTTGAAGTCAGATCAATGCCTTCAGTGTGCACTGAGCTGACAAATACCATAAATATTTAAATTTGAAATAAAGCCTCCCCTTTATAAAGCTTGCATTCATCTTTGACTACTATAAATTTTGAATTAAAATGGAACTGATATCAACATCAACCGAGACCACAGTGTCAGTATTATTTGAATGCAAATACAACAAATACACACTCAGCTTTAAGAACATGGAATTGACATTTCTATACTCTAAGTAGAGCACCAAATATATGAGAGCAATTCCCCCAGGCTCAGAAGTTTCAGACCTTTGATCTATGCATGCCCTTCCTCAGGACTCAGAGAACCTTAACTGTCCTCTCAGAATCATCTATCCATGGGCCAAATGTGCATAAGATTTGTTTAGGTCTAACTAGACCCTGGGGTTTCTTGCTGATTTTATTTTGCATTTTATTAGCATTGATCCAGCTTCTGTGCCTTAACTCTTCCTTCTTTATTTATTTGTATCAGGTGAATGTCGAATGATTGATTCTGGATTCTATGCATTAACATTGTTATTGTCTTTCTAGCTAATCCCTGAAACACATTCTCTTGGGTTACCTCAAAGGATCCAGTTCTCTCGCAATGCCGTGCAATGTGTTCTCTATGTGAAGTTTATTTGGAGCCTGGGAAGGGAATTGGAAAGGGGATTATATTTTGACAAATTCTTTTATTAGCAATGTCATTTCTCTCTTCTTTATTTCTGACTCATCTTTCATTTATTTGTGAGTTCCTCCTTTGTGCAAACTATTACAATCTATGAATGAAAATAGGAGAATTATCAGCATTCCAACAGTCGAGAAGTATATATATATATATATATATATGGCATTATATATTATATCTACCTATCTATCTATCTATCTGTATATATATATAATATATCTATACATATACATATATATATCTGGCATTACATATATATATATATATTATATCTATCTATCGGGCTCTCTCTCTCTCTCTCTCTCTCTCTCTCTCTCTCTCTCTATATATATATATATATATATATATATATATTTACCGAAGGGGAAAGGGATAAAACTAATGATAAAGAAACTGCTTGAACATTTTTGCGTGCATTGATGGAATTTATGGTCACCTTCTTTACTACTTTTGGAAGTCAGTGGGGGAGTATGAGCTCCGTTGCACATCCTGTATCAGAAGAGGTGACGTCAGTATTGATGAGCTTTCTCTATTCATGGTATGTTTCCATGCAATTAAAGGAATTAGGTTACATGTATACTTAGATATATTTTAAATAAGATGAATTTGTTTCATAGACCCACTCTTGCGCTCTACAGGTAAACATTTATTTTTTAAAATTAAGTTGCTTATTGCTTACTTCTTGTTACATTTGGTTACACAGTGTTGTAGACAGAACTGTGCTTCCACCAAATTTAGGTGTTTAGACTCTCATTCTTACTGTGGCTCTCTTTGGCAATAAAGTCTTTAAAGAGGAAACAATTAGGGCTGAGAAACGAAGTTGAATCCATGTTGGGATTAAAGATATCAGTTGTTGCAATCTCTGCTATACTTTCTCCTGCTTGCTTTTAAAATGTTTTTAATATTTATTTTTTAATGCTTATTTATTTAAAAGCATCAAACATTTCCACAACAACTTTCTTGGATGTATTAAGTCTAAAGCAAACAAATAGAGCTGGCAAGATAGCTCAGTGGACTAAGTGCCTGCTCTGGCAAGCACAAGGAGTGGGCTTCGATCCCTGGCACCACATGCACCACTGGTGCTGGCCCTGGGTGTGCTCAGCGGGCCCCTGAGAACAGGCATGGTGGTGCAGGCTTCTAATCCCAGCACTGAGGAGGCTGATAAGAGGTGGATCACTACGAGTCTGAGCTGCATAGTGACACTCTGTTCAGTTCATTTTCTGTTGCTGACAACCACAAAATTTGGGATGATGTAATTTCTAAAGATTAAGTTATATTCAGCTTTCAGTTGAGGGGACTGGAACCCAGAGCCTTGTTTTATTATTAACACTTCTGATGGTTACTCTTATTGTAATACCACACTGTAGTCTCTCATGATTTTCTTATATCAGTTTTATTCTAATTCCTGAAAATCAGGAAGCATTGTGTAACTTAGGATGAGTCCGAAATATACTGTTCACTGTAGAGGCACTTGCGAAGTGTTCTTTACTTACATTTACTTCCTAAGCGTGTTTAACAATCTGGTTTGAAATAGAGAGTGAAGTATCATAGAAATGTATACAACTGGGGCTGCGGAGATAGCTCAGTGGAATAAGTGCTTGCCTGGCAAATGCAAGGTCCTGAGTTTGATCTCTTGTACCATCCTCCCTCCAAAAGATAGGGCTTATGGCTGTGGAAGTAACTGGCGATAGAAAGTTTAGAATGTAAAGTAGGAGGATAATTTTGTAAGTCTCCAGCCAGCATCCTGAAGTAGTTGCATGAATGGGTGGGATTAAGCTTGCAAGTATATTTAGGAAGGCAAATACATCCAGCTTCTAAGTAGGGTTGCAAAGTAGGCTGGTGGAAATATTTATGTTGAGGAATATGTCTGTATACTAGGGTGGGTATAGATCAACTCTGGTATAAATCAAGCTGAGACAGATTAAAATGAAAACAGAGATTAAGGTCTTCTTTTACTGTTGTCCTGTTACACTTTTCCCCTTTGAATTTATTTGCTCTGTATTTACTACCTTGAATTACTTAATACTCTTAATTCCTTAAACAAAAAGATGTATTTTCTGAGTTTATCTTGTATTAGTCTTTGCAGTAGTTTGGCTCTGCAAGTTATTTGTTTATTTAAATAACTAGGTTTTTTTCTACATTTAGGACAGCATCTACAGGACTACAGGTTCTCACTATGTAGACTGGGCTCATAGTGATTCTCCTGTTTATAGCTTCCCAAGTGCCGGAATTACAGGCTTGCGCCACCATGTACAGTCTCAATCACTGTCTCAGAGTGCTACGGGGGCAGGGCCAGCAGGGCACAATGGGGATCAAGCCTCAGCCTCTCCGTTCTGACTAAGCAGGTGCTTTAGTGTGCTGAACTATGAGGCTGGCCCAATATTTAGGATTTTTGAGATACTGCCTCACGATGTAGATCACACTGGCTTTGAACTCATGGAGATCCTTCTGCTTCGACCTCTAAAGAGCTGGGATTGCAGAGGTGCGCCGTCCCATGTGACTTCTATAAAGAAGTTTGATTGGCAGACATTTTCTTATGTTTGCTCCAAAGAACTTAAAGGTATGGAATCTTGAAATTCTGATGCCTACCAGGTAATTTTCTCTATGTTTCTTTTCTTACATGCACGTATAGCTCTTTATTATAGAATCATGTTGTATGCTTTATTCTAAAATCTGGTTACCCTAGTTTCTATTTCAGTTGATGTTATCCAACAGCAAAGAAACATGATTGTTTATATATGAGGTAGAGCCTGTGAAATTTCTTCAAGGTGAGGTGATAGTTTTAGGAATCGTTTTGAGTAAATAAACGGCAAATTTTGCTACAAGCCCCCTAGTTCTGCTCAGAAAGGTCATTCAATTTGTTTAATGAAAAACGTTGTATTTTTTAGCTTGGAATTGAGTGCCTTCCTATCTGAGGAGAGGGGCATTGGACGAGAGCGCAGTGTTCCTGATAGATTCCATGTGTTCATTGTCTAAAAGGTTACGTAAGTTCTGAAACTCTTTGAAAATCCTCTCATTCACAAACGACCACCACTTCCGTCTTGTTTGCTTCTCTTCCTTTGTGTAAAGAAAAAAAAAAAAAAAAAAAAAAAGCTTTTATTCCTTGTTTCCTTGTTACCAGGTCAACCATACTTAATTTTCCCTTTATTTGTTGAAAATCCTCACCCACTGATGTCATAATCTCTGATCTTTAATTACTTGGAGGCAAAGGCTGGATTCAGGGATTGTACGGGGAAAAGATTTAATGAAGGACACATAAGTTATAGGGTCATTTTATGGTAGCTACCCAAAGAGTAAACACAAAAGAGGGCCGGACATGTTCCTGTACTAGAGATCCAGAAAATCCAGCTCAGGACTTGGATGCCATGCCAGTGGCCTGTACGACTCAGCTGAGGCCCTAGCATGCATCGCAGTGACCAACACAAGTCTAATAATCTGAGTCAAGTGTAGTGGCACACACCTGTAATTCCAGCACTTGGGAGGCTGAGGCAGGAAGATTGATGTTAGTTTGAGACCAGCCTGGGCTATAAAAGTGAACTCAAAGCCAGCCTGAACTGCATAGAGAAACCCTGTCTCAAAAAGACCAAATAATAATAATAATAATAATTATAATTATTATTATTATTATTATTATTATTATTATTATTATTATTATTATTACCTGAATGCCCACAGCAATGTCTCATGCACGTGTGTATGCAGGACCTCCCCTATGGAAGCCTAAAGGTCAGTGGTCCATGCTTGACAGTCTAAACCAGCAGGATGAAGGATCTGAACTGGAGCCCAAACAGTGACACTCAAAATGAGGACCAGAGCTCCCCTAAAGAGAACCTCGGCCGTTCTCAGGTAAACTGAGGACCGGGTACTCCTCTGATGGTACAAAAATCCAGGTTCATATCAGGAAAACCCGTAAGACAAGACCCTCCAGGAGAACCTACAGTGCACTGTCTTCCCCTGCAGTTCTCCTGCTCAGCTGCCGGCGACAACCCTGGGATGGGCCTTGCCCCTCCAGTGCCACCATGTTATAAGTCAATCGTTAGTTAACCCACTACTACAGTATTCTAAATAATTTTTAACACGATTCTATGGAGATTTGAATCACTACCGCATGTGTGATTTTGAGGTTTGTGGAAAAAATAAATGTTTGCAATCTAACAAGAGATAATGAAAAGTTCCAGTGGCAAAGTAGGTTGGATGGAACAACTGAAATTCAGACGCCCTGACAAGGAATGTGTTATGTAACAGAGTTGCTTGACATGTGAGAGCTTGGAATGCAACATAAAACAAGGCCCGTGCTGAGTGGGGGAAGATGTAAATAAAAGGAAATACAGTGGTGTACGTTTTGTGAAATTGGCAAAGTAGAGCCATGTCGTAAAACAGAGCTGATCAACTTTACTGAAAATCGTCCAGAATTTATAGTGAAGATGTCTGGAAACTTTATGTTATTTACTGCTCTGTGCACAAACAATCATTAGGAAAACTAGTTAGTATAACAGAAAGGTTTTCATTTTAATACAAAACTTTAAAAAAAAAATCATTGTCAAACTGTTTCTTCAGCTTTATTATGTTCCACAATCTCTTCCATTCCTGGGATCCCTGTTGTACCTAAAATAGCCTACCACGGATCCCCAAATGGGACAAAATATTTATTGAAGATTTAAGAATTATAGCCATCTCTTTAACTGTCGCTAAATTGACAAATGTTGATTGACCAGCTCATGTTGTCCTGTGTCCTACACACCCTTGGAAATGGAATAAACACACACTAATGCTAGGAAAACCCACCCGGAGGGGCTATTCACCGAGATGCAACATTCCTTGGATGGGGTATTGTCACAGTAAGCCACGTGTATGGGCGCTCTCCCCCTGCTACCTGAATGTTACCAGCAAACTCATCTAGTAATTGATTGTTGTTATTATTTTTTAAAGTTCTTGTTTGTGTGGCTGGAGAAATAGCTTAGTGGAATAAGTGCTTGCTTGGCAAGTGCAAGGTTCCGAGTTTGATCCCTGGTACCACCAAAATAAAATAAAGTAAAATATAAAATAAAGTTTTTTTTTCCTTGGGAAAGTTTTCATGTAATTTTATAAAACACTATGTGATAATTATGCTTCTATTTTATGGAACACTGAGAGATTTTGTGTATAAAATTATGCCGATATTAACTGTGTAAATAAAGCAAGCTACAGACAGACTTTAAAATTCTTGTAAAAACTACTAGACATTCTGGAACTCCCCTTGCCACACTCAAGGAACTGAAACTACTACTTTTATAGGAGACCCGCCAGTCCACCTTTCAGTTATCTCCTTCAGTGAGGACCAACTCAAGTGCTTTCCTCTGCCTCCACCAGTACTGAAACCTTTCCCAGAGCTTGTGTTCCTCTTATGTTCCACAGGACTTCTCCGTACCCTCAGGGAATTTAGGGTGAATATTTTTAAATTTGCCATTATTGTCCTCTGTGGCAGGTTTTATATCTGAGAGAGAATCAGCCTATGTGCCTTACATTTCGTGTCCCTAAGACAATTAAAAAGTTCTCGAGAGAAGTTTCACTGTGACAGCAGGAAGCTCATGCATGCCTAGAAGACAAGCTACAGAGCAGGTGATAAGGTGCTGGTGTGTACGCCGTGCTTGGCAAATGTTAGCAGCCACCGACGCAGACTCAGTTGGCCTCCCTATGCAGATACGCGTGAAAGGTTTCCTAGTGTAACACACCGATCAAGGATTTTCAAGGAAGCACCACAAACCAACTTTTCACTTTCAAAATCTGATTGTTCCTTGTATAATCATTTCCCCTTCTCTGTAGGGAATATGCTCCCAGGCCCGTGGTGCATATCTGCATCCTGGCACGGCAGGAAGCCCTATGCGCGCTCTCTGTTTCCCTACATGGACATGCCTAGCATAAAGCTGCGTCCATAAATTGTACAGAGTAAAGATGAACAACAATAGTTTATAACTAGAGTAATAATAATCTGTGATAAGATATATGAGATGTGGCCTCCTATTCTTAAAAAAGTCAAGAGAACTATGAATATTTTTGGACCACAGTGACTGCATAAGGACATAAAGGAAATCTCTGTGCCACAGAGGATACTGTATTCTCCTCTGCTCCATCAGTTTAGATTCCTGTTTTCATGTTTTCCCTTGTTGTGGTAGAAACGGCTTGAACGGAAGTGGTCTGTTTCCTCTTAAAACAGTTTGCATCTTCTTCAGTGCCAAGCCTGTTTCTTGATATATTGCAGAAGAGAATTTTATTTGGAATGGCTTTGTGAAAATTAAATGAGTGCATCTGACTCAAGCTATCTTATGTCATTATTTATGTTGCTATTGTCCCTTAATTTTCTACATTAGAAGCAAACGCAGGACAAAGGTATGCCCTGAGCCATCAGGGTCTTGACTTCTCTGTGTAGATAATAGGTTTTTGGGGGCCTACTGCTTCCTTTACAATGTAAAATGACATTAAATATATGATGTTTTTTCTTTTCTGTTGCTGGATGGAATCTATGCAGTCTACATTGAGGGCAGCAAAACCAATTTCTGTTGAAATAATAAATAAATATAAAGTTCAAATGGAAAATACATTTGCGTGGCTGAAATGCTCATTCATCAATGAGTTGAAAGGAGGTGATTTTCTTGTCAAATGACATGTCATGAACATAAAATGTTGGCAATGCTGACACTTTATATTTTGAACAAGCACTATAGCATGAATTCAATTTCTGTGTGAGGAGCGCGCATATACAACCGTTTCTTGCCAGTTGGCCATTGTGTTTTCCCCAGGATAAACCCTCAGGAGATTAACCCTGTGAGGATCAGTCTCCTTGACTGCCACTATGAGGGATCCTGTCATATAGAAAACAATTACTGCAAAAGACCTAACATTAAAAGGAAAAAAAAAAAAAAAACTCAAAAGAAAAGAAATATGCATGGTGATGCATTTATTTTGGGGAATAATTGTCCAAATATTACCTTTCTCATTTTTTTTTTTTCTAAAGGAAATCTTCCTTCAGCATGTTTGGGAAGGAAGGGGCTTTTGAATACTGGTTTTTGATCTGCCACGTAGTGACTCTTGCCCTGAATGGAGTTCTCCCAGATGATTGTATTGTATTGTATTGTATTGTATTGTATTGTATTGTATTGTATTGTATTGTATTGTATTGTATTGTATTGTATTGTATTGTATTTGATGCACTTGGTACAGGATCTCACGACGCAGCTTGAACCCGTAGTGATCCTACTGTTTCAGCCTCCGCAGTGCTGTGATTATAGGCACTAACTACCGTGCCCGGGACGAGGCCTGTGAGCTTGTGGTACCTGGGTGGAACCCCGGTGCTTGCACTGGCCTAGGCAGGCCCTCAACTGGCTGAGCAATCTCTGCAGCCCCTCTCAGATGCTTTGAAGCCCACGTCTTTGTTCTTTTTCTTGTTGCTGTGATAAAATACCCAACATCTACAAATTAAAGGAGGAAAGGTCTATTTTGGTGCAGAGGTAGTAATGGTTTTAGCCAATATCCGCTGACCCCAGGGCAAGGCAGCGTGGAAGCAGGGTGCCAGGGTGGAGAAAGATTCCACGGCACGCCAGGCGGAAGGCAGTGAGCCCCAGCAGCAAGCTTGTCCTCCCTCTTGTCTTTCTATCCTGTTTGGTGCCGTCACACCCAGGGTGCGTCTTCCGCTGCCCACACCACACGCTCTCAGTCCCTGCATCACACACCCTAAGTCCAGCTACCTCTGAAAATTGTCCACCTGAGGGTCAGTGAGGCTCTCTGGAGACATCTAGTGACACACCATGGCAGCTTATTATGGGTGCCGCTGAGAGAAAATGAAGAAGTTTTCCTTAAGGTTTCTGAAGAAAAAGGTGCAAGCCGGTGGACAGCTTTTCCTTATGCTATCTCTTACACTGATTTTTCATGCCATTAGACTATGCTGGCTTATGGCACAACAAGCAAGCAGAAATCTTAGAAGTTAGAAATAATCTTATGAAAAGCAAAGGTAATGCCATGTGGCGAAGACATTAAACATTGATGAATTCAGACACATATTCTAGAATGATCAAGAATGACCCGTTTGAGACAGCTGATTTCTTCAAGCCTATTTGTTATAATTATCCATTCTACAATAGAAACTTACGGAAATAGACAAGGTTTGTTATTACCATAGGCTTAGTGATCCTTGTTCCTCTTGCTAAGGATCTAGCACAAAATACCCACCAGCAACATAACACAAGATGTACATTACTAATTCTATTTTTTTAAGCAATACAAAATAGTAATGAAAAACAGCAGTAGAAACAAGGCAAAGTGCCAGCCAAATAACTCAGAAGGTTAAAGTGCATGCAAGCAGCCTCAGGGGCTAGGGGTTCCATTGCTGGGCCTGCTGCGCCAGACCCCACCTCTGGGGCATGCTGAGATGGCAATAGAGACTGCGCATCATGGCACATACATCATGTAAGTCTTGGGAGGCTGTAAACAGGTGGACCACTGTGAGTCTGTTCTAAGACCCGTCCCTAAAAATTTACAAAACTAAAGAAAGGAAGGAAAGAAGGAAGAAGATGATGATGAAGCAAAAGCAGAAGAAGAAGCAGAAGAAGGAGAAGGAGAAGGAGAAGGAGAAGGAGAAGGAGAAGAGGAAGAGGAAGAGGAAGAGGAAGAAGAAGGAGGAGGAGAAGGAGAAGAAGAAGAAGAAGAAGAAGAAGAAGAAGAAGAAGAAGAAGAAGAAGAAGAAGAAGAAGAAAGAAAGAAAGAAAGAAAGAAAGAAAGAAAGAAAGAAAGAAAGAAAGAAAAGCAAGCAAGCAAAATTTCACTAAGCAAAGGACTAGGAATTAAACAATGGTTGTTGTATTGTATGATGTTATCTTCAAAATAATTGTTTAGGTTACCAATTATAAATGTGAAAAATTGGTTAAAAAACAAAAGTAAGACAATAAGAAAAAGTTATATGAAATTAAAAAAAATAAAAAGAAAAAATAAGCACTAATTGTTCCTTTCGAAATAGCAGCTCAAATCAGCAGTACAATTATTCAAATTATCTTGCATACACACATAAATATATGTTCTTCCCTTCTTACTTTGTCCCTTTACTTACCACAGATTTTCCTTGTCACTGAAGAAATTCGTTTCCTCTCACAGTGCCTAGGTACCTCTCAGATTTCATTTACATTTTCAGGTTTTCACACTAGTGAGATAATTCGATATTTGCACATGTGGACCTGATTTATTTCACTTTCCAATACAGTCTCTAGTTGCATCCATTTATCTACAAAAGCCTCAAATTTATTTTTTTTAAATTTTCCTTCTTATTTTAGGACAGGGTCTGCAGGGTCTACATGGTCTCACTACATACACAGATCAGACTCATAATGATTCTCCTGTCTTCAGCCTCCCGTGTGCTGGGATTACAGGTGCACACTACCACACCCTCAATGGCCAAGGTTGGGGCCGCAAGGCCCTCTGGGGATTAAACCTGGCTGCTGCGCTCAGCCAGAGCAGGCTTTTCAGTCCGCTGCGCTCTCAGACCAGCTCCATGAATTTATATTTTATAGGTAAATAATACTCCCTTCTGTAAAGATACCATATATTTTTAACCTCTCCCTCAGGTAATACACATACATTGCTTGGGTACAATGATTTCAGTTCTTTTGGA
The DNA here is from genome assembly GCA_004027025.1 of Myocastor coypus. Lineage (NCBI taxonomy): Eukaryota > Metazoa > Chordata > Mammalia > Rodentia > Myocastoridae > Myocastor > Myocastor coypus. Next base: position 68,442 of record PVJA010001475.1, on the reverse strand, counting down.
AAAATACCTGGATAATGAATTGTTAGCTTGAATCAATCCAGACACTCGACCCCTACAGTCAAGAGAGAGGAAATCTAGCTTCTGTTCCAGTTGGCAGTAGAACTTGACATTATCCACGTGGTGCTGGTTTTAGGTGCATGCAGAATGTAGGAGTGCTGAAGTTAAGGAGGCTTCCACCTCGATTTCAGAAGAAAGCCTGGGAGGCCAGGCAGGGGCCCCTGAGAGGGCAGTGTGTGAAGCTGTGAGTGAGAAGCCTGTTCGGTAGAAATGTCAAAAATTTGGACAAGCCAGGAGCTTGGTTCATCTAGGGGAAAGTGCGAAGAGGGAGCAAAGCCAGCCTAAGAGAGAAGCTATGCGAGCTACCACCAGACGTGGCATAAGAGCAGAGCCAGTTGGAGCTCACAATTTGTCACAGATTGAGTCAGATGTTACACATGGAACTACAGGACTTAATGTTTGCCCTGCTGAATCTTGGACTTGTGTTGGCCCTAATGCTAATTTTTTTTTAGGGGGGGGAGTTGGATTTCACTGTGCAGCTCAGACTCATACTGATCTTCCTGATTTCTGCCCCCCTAATGGCCCCAGTGGCTTGTATCTTCCTGTGTATTTCTTTTGGAATGGCAGTGTTTATCTTGTGCCTTTCAATGCTGGGCATATTTAACTTTTTATTTGTCCAAGGGCTCATAGTTGAGAGTTTGCCTTGGATTTTTTTTTTTTTTTTTTGGTGGGACTGGGGTTTGAACTCACAACCTTTCACTTGTCAGGCAGGCACTTGTGCCATAGAGCTATCTCCCCAGCCCCTGCCTTGGATTTTGGAGGAGACTCGGGACTTGAACTCTTCTGCAATGCTGAAAGTGTTGGGACTTTGGCACCTCTTACAAATGGACTGAAGTGCCTTTTGCGCAAAGGAAGGCACATGAAACTTTGGAGCTCCAGGGACAGAATGCTATGGTTTGTATGAAGTTTTCCCTCTGAAGCCTCATGTAAGTTATGGGGCGGACTGGCTCGAAGAGCAGTGAGTGGATCCAGAGATGGGGCCAGAGTGGCACAAACCATTAAACTGTCAGCTTGAGTCCTCCTGGCCAGCTGTCTCCCTCAGAGGTGTGGAGAGGATCATGCTGGACACTGCAGCCGCTCAGTCTCTCCTCCACACCCTGTGGGGCAGGGCAGCGGTGGCTGCGCCTGAGGCTGCCTGTGTTAGGGAGGAGGATGTTTGAAGGAGTCAGAGGCACTGACCCTCTCTCCTAAATTAATAAGGCCCCAACGTCTTGCTATGTAATCCAGGCTGTTTTAAACTATGATACCTCCAGTAACAGGGAGCTAAATAAACCTTTCCTTCCCTCTTTTTGGGTGTCAGGTGTTTGTCCCAGCAATGAGAGGAAAATAGCTAAGACACTCTGTCAGGTGATGGGCATTTGAGTTGTTTACAAGATTTAGCTATGGAAAATTGTGCTGCTATAAACATGGGTACACATAAGTCACTTTGGTGTGATAATCTTAGTTCTTTTGGAAAAATACCTAGGAGGGGAATAGGTGGCTTGGATAGGACCTCCTATACTAGCTTTTCAGGAATCTCCGTGCTGATTTTTATACTGATTGTACCAGCCTGCACCAACCGTGGAGAAGGGTTCCTTTTCCTCTACAGCCCCGCTAGCATTTGTTATCGCTTGACACCGTGACATTAGCCACTCTTTCTGGCATAAAATGGTATCTCAGCATTGTTTTCATTTGCGTCTCGTGGATGAATAATGCCACTGAACATTTATTCATATATTTATCATTTCTATCTCTTTATTTTTGAAGTGTAGATTTACTCAGATACCCATTTTTGGATTGCGTCTTTGCATTTTGGAGGCCTGCTATTTTTAACTCTTTATATTTTATAGTTAAGAGTCCCTTGTCGGAAGGACAACTCACTCTCCTTTCTTTCCCCCAATTTGTGGGTTTTCTTTTTTCTATTAGGAATTTCTTTTGTGGTACAGGAAGTTTTCAAAGAGATGAGATGTGAATTGCTGGTACTTTCCTGTGGAGTTTGATGTTTCTTCATAAACTCCCCATCTATGCCTATGTCCTTAAGACTTCTACCTACTTTCTCCTATAGAAGATTTAGTATTTCTGTTGTTATATTTAAATCTTTGATGCATTTTGCATGTAGTTTTGTGCGTGATGATGGGCTTGGTTCTATCTTTAGGCTTCAGTATGTGGAGAGCCGGTGTTCCCAGCACCATTTATTAAAGAGGCTATTTTTCTTCCAAGGAATGTGTTTGGTCCCTTTGTCAAAGATAAGGTGGTGGAGGGTGCTTGTAGCTGTGTCTGCCTCTTCTAATTTGTTCCATTATCTTCCCGTCTGTCTTTATGCCAGTATCATGCTGATTTTTCCACAGTAACATTGTAGTTTAATTTCAAGTCAAGGATTTGATGACTCCTGCCTTTCTTTTGTTGCTTAGCATTGTTTTTGGTGTCCTAGGTCTCTTCTAATTGCAGATGAATTTTAGGAATATTTTTTCTAGATTTGTGATGTATTCTGTGATTAGTTTAATAAAGATTGAACTGAATCTAGATAACTATTTCAGGAGTATAGCCATTTTCGTATTGTTGGTTCTTCCTCTCCAAAAGCAAGAAATATATTTCTGTTTTCTGAAATTAAAATCAATCCTAGAATAAATGGGACAATCCGAGCACAGAGACACTGCTTGCAATTTCAGATGCTCAGGAGAATGGGGCAGACATTTCACTAGTTAGAAGTCAGCCTTGGAAATTTTGAAAGACCCTGTCTCAAAATGAAATTTAGTAAAAGCTGAAGATGTAGATCAATGTTAATCCAGAAGCATGCAGAAGACCTTGGGCTCATTCTCTAGTGCCACACACACACACACATACAGACGCACACACACAGAAACACACACACACATACAGACACACACACACACAGTAGCAAGATGGAGTGGGACAGTCATCTGGTAATTTTGACAAGACTATCTATCCCAATAAACTTCATTCTCAAAGTTTTTTAAATGTATTTAGTACAGGATCTCCAGGGTCTCACTACACAGATCACACTCATAGTTATCCTCCTGTTTTCAGCCCCCACGTGCTGATATTGCAGGTGTGCAGAACCATGCAGTCTTACTTTTAAAGTTTTGACCTCACACGTGAGGTCTTACTTACGTCTCCAGGAATTAAACCTGAATACCTGGAATAATAAGATACATGTGCATATTAGTAACCCCTTCTTTTATATTTTATGTAGGGTTTGCACAAAGAAGATAAAGCTTCCTAGGACCTAAGACATAGCAAAGTACCATTGTCACTATGTAGTCGAAGAAACTAAGGCACGGGGAGCTTAGGCACATTGCTGAGGCTTAAGAGGCTGCGTTGTGATTTGTACAGTCTTGGTTCAGGATCAGTGATCCATAGTATACCCTGGCTGGCATAGACTGTTATCATCCGACTTACAATAACTACGAAAATGTTTAAGAAAGCAGTGTCCCCTTTAAAAATATTTGTCAACTTATATTAACAGTGACTTTTTTGACTAAGCTAAGGTTATTAATTTACCTATGTTAGCTTTTTCTGTAGCACTTGTGGGTGTCTTGGCCAGTAGATTAAGATGAATTTGAGAATTAATTAGAGCTACTAGCCGTCACCAATTAAGATGTTCCCTTAGAATATAAACATCTTTCCATTAGAATTCTGAACACTTTGACTGGTTCCTAAAAAAAACAAAGAAATTAATTGCTGTTTATTTTTTGACACTCTATAATACACTTGAAAATCCCAAATTATGTCTATCCAGGCCAGTGTTTAATAAATGAATATTCTTTACTTAGATATTCTACCAGGTTATAATTCAAAGAATAGGTATTTTTAAAACTTCAAACTAAGAACAATTTTAAATGGCATTTTATTTTTCTTGCTGCTTTACTCAGAGAAATGTGTAAACCAATGTAGCTAGGTGGGTTAGGAGAGCCTAGCTTTTCTTTTAATGAAAAGACATGATATGAATAGCATCTAGCCTTATCATAAGAATACATTATGCACACTGACACATACGTGCATGCATCTTATTAACTAGTTATAGAGATATTACCTTATTCAACATTCAAGCTAAGCTAATAGTTACAAAAACAGATAATTCGATTTCTCGTTCTCAGTTACTTGATCAAAACTTAATGATTAAGTGATTTATCCATAAACCACAACATATATTAACAAGGCACAGCCATACTTGTGGATGCTGTGATTCTAGATCTGACAGGTTTCCTGCTCTTCTATGCTTTGTGAGGAGAGGATCCGTTATTTACTTTCATATATTTTAAGTCAAATTTTCCACTTCTTTGGACTTTAGTTTTTAATGTGTCATATGCCACTATAATTACTTTTATACACATTATTATCTAATTAGCTACATAAGGCATTTCAATTAGACATGCCCAAATTTAACACTGTCCTCTGTAGATAGTTATGGACTCTGACTTGAGAGTTTCTGGGAAGGTATAATTAATCCCTAAAATGCTCACACTTGAAATCTAGTCAGTCCAACTACGGTCAGTGAAGCAGAGGCTTCTGTCCCCCATGAAGAGCTCAGTGCTAGGAAGAAATCTGGAGGAATCTGCGTGTATCAGTGGAAGATCCCAGCAGAAAACAGGCCACGTGGGCTTCCTGGCTGCACATGTAAGCAGTGGAGGATGATGAACAGTTCGATAAAAATTGGTGCTCATATTGAACCGTGTCCAAAATTTTTTAATCAGTATTCTCTAAACAATGTGAAAGCCACTGAGGTAGCCTTTGAAGTGTACTATGGTAAGTAATCTACAGATGATTTAAAAAGCTACACAAGAGGGTGTGCGTAGGGTCCATACAGGTACTGTGGCTTTATGTATAAGGGACATGAATTTGGATACCGGAAGGTGTCCTGCAACTGGCAACACGTGGATGTAGAGGGCCAAATGCACCGAGAAGCACATTCTACCGTCATATTGAAGGGAGAATCAGACGCCATAAGGGATTTTTTTCACAAATGTCTGTAGTTTAGCTGGATCCCAAATAAGCCTACACCTTGTTCCAATGCTCTTCCAGTAAATGGCTTTCTATCAAAGGTCCTGGCTGATTTCGGTGGTTTACATCCTCCCCTAAAATAGATTTCTGTTAGTAGAGATTGAAGTCGGGTCCTAAAGTGTCCCTGCTTCGCTTGCAGCTGGTGCCAGTGGGTATCGGCGCACCAGTGTTTGGGTGCTTGCTCCTACCCCTGTATCCTACTGCCTGAGAATGACAGGAGACAGTGGACAGCTTCAGCAGTCGCTGCTTTTCCATGCAGTACACTGTGTAGAAGGTTTAAAACTTCTAAAGCTCCACCTCCAGCTTGCATGGTCCTTGCAGTTATGCTAGGGCAAGCAGATGGATGCAGTCACGCCATGGTGTAGGTTTAGACTGTGTCTTCAATCTCTCTGGTTCAAGGTGTTGGTTGGAAAAAGACCACAATTAGCTCATGGGTGGATTTGTCCACTGGTGACTTGGCACTCAGTGTGCTGTAGGACTTGGTGCCTCAGGGGAAGTGTGGTCAGCGGAGCCGTGATCTGGTAGGGTATATTTGCTTCTGTTCTCACTGCTTTCTGGCCACGTGGAGGTAGGCAGAAATGGATTCTAAACTGTACCCGGTCAATAAAGGCCTCAACCACAAAGCAAAATAAACCTCTCCTCCTTTACGTTTTCAGTGTTGAGTATTTCCACTCAGAGATAAGGACTGAGAGAGGCCTCATGGACATGCTCATAAATATTAGAGACAGTTTCTTCTTTGCATGTCTCTGCATGTGAATTCGCATAAACATACACGTAGCTCTTACCATGCCAGGACAACTGTGGCTGTGTCCATCATCACCGCGGGTCTTGTGGTGTCTGCAGGCCTGGCCTAGGCTTTCTCTTTCATGCTCCTACCTGGACCTGCTTTTAGGTGAGTTTGGTTTTGCACGTCTGGCGTCTCATCTTTATGACATTTGATCCTAGTTCTGTCTTCAGGCAGACTGAGCCCTTGAATTCCTATATTAACCTGAATTCCATCCCTGGTAACCTGAACATCACAATTGCATAGCAAGTCTGTGATGACATTTTTTATGTATGCAGAACTGACATGTTTTCATGATTTACAAAGTGAGACTAAGTACACATGTGTAGGAGCGACATGTGTGTCCATTGGTGCTATTAGACAAGTCAAGTTGAGGACATCTCTAAGCAACAAATGCATGTTTCTTAAGACTCTGGAGGATGGTGGTTCCCAGATTAAGGTGTTAGTGTTCTGTTTTTTCTGTGGCAGAGGAAGCCACTGCCATGCGCTCACAGAACGGAAGGCAAAAGTACAAACGAGGTCCAAATCATTCCCTCCATCTGTTATAAGGTTGCTAGTGCCACTCACCAGTGTCCCGTCCTCTGGCCCAATCGGATCGCCATTGTGCTGTCAGATAGGCTCTTCAATTCCAGCATGGGAATTTTGAGGAAATGTGCATATTGAACTTATAGCGAAGGACTAAGCAGGAATTCAGTAGATACCCAAAGGCCCACACTCACAAGAGGCACAAAGGGACAAGAGAACAGACTCACAGTATTTTGCTAGGCCTAGATCAGTATCCTATATTTGTAGTTTTTGCTTTTTTTGATAACTTAATGGGAAAGTTAACTGTTTTCCACAGTTTCTTTTTTCTACTGCTATGGTAGCTTTGAACAACAGTAACAAAATCATTCAAACCTTAAGCTCCTGCTTGATATTTGTGCATTTCAATCTTTTCATTGTCAGCCAGTATATATTGAGTGTGGATAGATGTCATCCAGGCTATAGCATGAGATAGCTCAGTGGAATAAGTGCTTGCCTGGCAGCTGCAAGGTCCCGAGTTCAATCCCTGGCACAAAACCAAACAACAAAAAATAATTTCTGAGTCACTCTTCTATCTGTTTAGGTGGAGAAGTTATGTGAATTTATCATGCTCTTCCAAAAATTTGTAAATAAAGAAAAGGAAACTATTGCAGAAGAGTGCACAGCAGAAGGTAGATTTTCTAGTAGATAAGCCTCTGATTGCTGTTGTGGTGGAAAAAAGATGTCTTTGCTGATGAACTTAGACTTAGAAGGCAGCTGCAAGTGAAAGTAAAAGTACTAAGCAGTCCATCCGCTACTCAAATCAAAAATGATAAGCACTGTGAAGGTAGCAGCTAGCGCAGAGAGCTACGACGCTCCATTGGGCATCGCCAATCATGAACCGCACGTTGACTCACAGTCCTAAAACATGTATTTATGAGGAGCGCTGTTTCACCCTCAGACTCCACGACTGCCCTTAATGAATGATGTAATACTTTAGCAATACAAAATGACATCTGATTTGGGAAGCCATATAATCAAGACATAAGGTTAAGACAGCTGAATTAAAAGGTTGCTGAGGAAAGGGCCGTTCCTGCAAGACGACGATAGCAGCACAGTGCTTCCTGCAACATTTTCTCTATAAAACTTGAACTTTTCAGTCCCTGCTTCTGATTTGTAAAAGATGTGGCAAGTCTCACGAGAAATGTTTTTGCCATGATATTTTATTACATATTTTAAAAATAAAAGATATGACGATTTCTCCAACCTTCAATATATATGTATGCATGTCTCTTATGCTCTCTGTGCTTTGCTCATAGTCAGACCACAGAAGACAGCTATTACACAAGGAGAAAAGGTTTCAAGTTCCAAGAATGCTGTTTCAAAACAGATTTTTAAAAACAATTTTAGCCCGTCAGATAACATTCCTATGGTACAGTGTATATATACATTGCACCAAGATTTGCTGATGTGTTCTTTCACCTTATATAAACACAGCATAAATTCATTAGATAGGAGTCAGTTCCTACCAGAAAAACACGCAAGATGATGTCGAACAAAGTAGTATAAAATTATGGACACTGGTTGAACAAAATATGAGCAAAATGTCATTTTTCCTTTCAAAAAATTTACTACTGAGTTTACTAAGACTTGGTCAATAAAACTAGTCAGTAAGAGTTACAACAAAAACTCTGAACTTTGCATTGAACTCTTAGTAAGTACAAATTTCTCATCATATCTTAAAAAGTGCCTAAGAAGTAGCCTAACTCACCATGCACTGTAAGTGTGTTATTCGGAATAAAAGGCAGATGGATCCAGAGTGAAAAACAGCAATGTATTAAAAAGAAGAGAGGGAGCAGAAGAAGAAGCAGCGGAGAGCACACCGCTACCTCCGCCACACATCTTGGTGAATGGGAGTGGTGTGAGTAAAACTGAATTATAAACTATTTACAAAATCCTTGGCTTCCTCTTGTCAGCCTTAGGTTTCTGCTCTGTTTTTTGTGGTTGTAAATTTTGTTTTCTTTTATATTCTCCAACCCAAAGCCACTTGCCCTACCCCTGTGAAAACCACACCGAGACTCCACGCAGATGATTTATGTTTCGTAAACCGAAACAGTGCTTTCAACTTAACCCCGCGGCTCTCTGGCCCCCAAGGCATGTTTCTCCCCCAAGCAGGGCCCTGATAAACAGCTCTGTAAGGGTTAGGGTTCCCACTTCTTTATATCGCTTCCCTTCTCAAAACAGATTTGATTCTTTGCTTTGATCCCAAGAGGGCACCAGTTCCCCATGATCATGCCCGCTGCCCTTTCCACACTCATCACGCTGGCCAGGCTTAATGGGCCCTGGGCAGCGGATCCTGTTGGAATTGCTAGTGGCCTCTGCAAATACTAACAAGTCGCTTCCTAACTCGCCTGTGTCCAGGGCTTTGTCCGTGTGGCAGCTCCCCGTGGCCCTACCACGATTCTGTAAACGACATGGCACTTTTTTTACTTCTCTGTGCAACTCACTGAGAAAAGACCAAGGAAAGAAAAATAGCTAAGGCTGTCCCACGCTGCAGTCCACAAAGGATGGAGCCAGGATTTTACTCTGCCGACTTTGAATAAATTGACTATATTTAAAAAACACAGTGTTTTTATTTAGTTGAGAGATGATATTAATGTTGATAGTAACACAAAATATAATTTTTGGTTATAAAGTACAAAACCATCTACCACTGTGTTCTGTGTAGGTCTCATACAATTAAGGACAGATCATATATATTTTACCGCCATTTTATAGAGAAAGGGAAACCCCGAAATGGGTGCTCTGACCTCTGTTTTATAAGGACACATTAAGAAGATTGCTTTGCAGCACTGAGCATCACTGCACAGATCCTTAAATGTGCTCACACTTTTCTTGCAGGAAGAGAAGTTCCTCTTGGACCTCGAGAGCATGGGGGAGGGGAGGAAAAACAGTGCAGGCCTCGGGTCACACGCTTCACACCTACCCTCACCAACCGGGATGCTCAGTTTCATAGTTACACTCATTTCCTGCCACAGCTATTAGGGTTTAACTAAATCGGAATCTTCCAGTAATGTTGTCTCTGTTCAAACAAAAGGCAGATAGCTCATTGATAGGAAAACTGTCGGGGAAAAGGCTCCCTCAAACCCGCATAAGACCGCTCTCACGTTAGCTGGCACGAAAGGAGCGGTTTATTGATGGCAACTGGCATGAGAGGGATTGCTCAGCGGACCTGAGCAGCAGTGATGGCTGGGGAGACAGGGGCTTTACAGAGCAGGGAATGGGGAAAGGGGAGCCGTCAAGTGTCCTCAGCTGGGCCAGGGTGGGTGTTCTGGGCAGGCACAAATGGGGAAGGCGAGTCATCAAGTGTCCCTGGCTGGGCCAGAGTGTTGGAAGTACACAGTATAGAATCCTTGAAGCCAGCTGAAACAGAGCTCTCTGCGTAATCAGCCGGGCGCAGACAGTCAAGGTTGCAGCCCGGCTGGGGTTGGAGCCTCCCGGAACACCGGAAGCGGTGTGCAGGAAGGGGCCCCGCGGATGGGGGCCTCGACAGTCGTGAACTGCACTATATGTGAAGTTAGTTCTTTGCTTGACAGATAATTTGGAGGATTTTTCAAAGTTATTGTTTTATTTCAGTTTGTTGTGTTTTTGTTTTTGTTTTTAGTTTTTGTTAGACTCTCTTCTGCAATCTCTTTAATAGGGATGGACTTGGGCCAAAATTGATTAGTTTTCCTCCGTTCCCATGGGCATCTTCCTCATCCTGGACCTGGGGGTCTGTCTAGCATTCTGAGAAGCCAATCGCGAAGCTCTGGGATGGCCACCGAGGGGCAGCATCTGTGGGCAGCATCTGTGACCCGGAAGGTGTTTACTTGCCCTGCATCCTAAAGCACTTGGGAGAAGCAGGACAATCGGAGGCCACCGCGGGCTTCTTGCTCCGCCTAATCAGTGAGTGTATCTGCTGGCCTTGCTATTTCTTGTGAGGGTCTTGAATCTGTAGTAGGCAAATGACTGCCGGTGTCTATACTTGGCGTGGGGAAGGCATGAAAAGAAGGTATTTTTTTTTAATCTACTTTTCTAATGAAAAGACTGTAAAATTCACTGCGCGGATAGTTGCAAAACTGTCTACACTAAAAGACCCTGACTTGTGCAACTAAAATGGGTATATTTGTATTCGACCTTGTATCTCATAAAATGTCACCTATATTTAAAAAGTAATGAGGGAGCTACAGATTCCATAGCCGCAGATTTATCTCTTCAATTGTCAAATGGCTCTACTGGCTACTTCCATATGCATGTCTTGCTAAAATGTAAGATCAAAATGTTCAATCAAAGCCTATGAAAAACTGTACAAATTATTTTTGATTGGTGCTATTACCATTCTGTTCACTTAGGCTTTGAAGCTTTTGGAAGAAACCCTTAGGGCATGGCATCCATAATCATATGATTAATTTCCCTATGATACATCTTTAATCTACAAAAATTTACAGTAATGACTCAACTCACAAACTTAATTTTTTCATAATCCTGGGACAGATGACCAAGGCTGTGCCCCTTACCTGATACAGAGTTGTGAAGGGAAACAAAATTTTGTCGAATATTTCTGTATGAAAATCAAAATAGGCAGCAACAGAAGTGTTCATGAACTGAGGCTCTATAAAATAGACCTATTACGCATAGTCTGAAAAGTGCCTCTCTGTCTAATTGTACATATTTGCAGTATAATATTATCTGTTCTGTTTTTCTTGGGGACTCTAACACAGACTTCGCTTCAGTTATAACAGTTTTGGTTGCATATACGACAAACCCTCACTGAACCTGAATTGCATTTCATTAGACAACGCAGGCAGCTTCTCTTTCAAGATTGGTTCAACCCAATGGCTCGCGAAGACACAGGACTTCTCCAATCTATCATGACCATAGTTACCTTCATCTTCAGACTTGCACCTCATGCTCCAGGTAACCATGCTTCCCAGCCATAGTCCCAGAAAGCAAGCTAAAGTATTTCTTTGCATATGCTTTTCAGTTACCAAGTAACCTTCTTGAGAAGCCTGTGAAAGGAACTTATCTCCATGACCAGAAAAGTGGGGATTTGGACCTTATACCATCATTGGTGTTAGTTATTTTTTATTATTTAATTTTGTATTAGTACATGGTTCCATTATGCAGTGGCTGCAAATATCTTCTGGGGGTGGTGGCACACAGTACACCTTTTAATAGTTCTCAACTCCTATCTCCCATTCTCTCTCTCTCTCTCTCTCTCTCTCTCTCTCTCTCTCTCTCTCTCGTCTTTTTTGAGACAGGGTCTCACTATGCACTTCAGGCTGGCCTTCAGCTCATTTTTGTAGCCCAGGCTGGTCTCGAACTCCCACCAATCCTCCTGGCTCAGCCTCCCGAGTGCTGGGATTACAGGCGTGAGCCACCACATTCGTTTTCTCCTTCCATCTCTTGATACCCTTCCTATCTAAGTTCGATCTCTCTTTCTAGTTCCTGTTACCTTCCTCTCCGTGCTACAATGGAGCCTACTCTCCTGTAAAGAGAGGAGCTTGAGGCATTTGCAGCTGTAACTTGAGACCATGCCATTAAGGGAAATAGATCAGACGCAGGGGTTGGCTGGCTGCTCTCTCCCTGCTGCACTTTCTAGCACTGCGAGCTGAGCCTCCTTGCTTCCCCAGGGCCTCTGCCCTGATGCTTCTCCTTAGGAGCCCAACTGACCACAGACCGATTCTCTGAACCTGCGAGCAAAATAAGCCTCCCCTCCTTGGGATTGTGCTGTCAAGTATTTTCTCCTGTGAGCAACTGAAGGAGCCTTATTTTTCATTTTATGTGGTGATGTACTAGCTCTCACTGGGAAAGGGAAAGATGAGGTGTGGAAAAGCGAGGACATTTTTCACCTTTCTTTTGATATATTGTCGTCAAGCCTGAGATTCAATGTTGATGAACAGTGTTATATAGGTCAGAGTAGAGCCACTTGCAGAAAGAGAAAATAAAAGCTTATTACAAAAAAGAGACTTTCCAAAGTAGGCATTTCACAAAGTCTAGCAAATAGAGTACCTGTGGCTCCCTTCAATGCATATCTGCAGTCCCAGAGTATCCGGATTTTCCATCTCCCCCTGGTTGATATATACAGGGAAATATTTCGGATATTTCAACCCATATGAAAATGTCCAAAATTAACAGTAGAAAACAATTCTTAAACTCACAGAGTAGAGCATAAGGAATTCATTACACTCATAATCACTTAATAGAGAATGCAATGTACTGATTATTCAACTTATGTCAACTTTTTAATGTCCAAAACTATATGCTCGATGTTAGTTAAGTTCAATGGAAACACACAGAGGATTCAGAAGCGCTTGACTTTGTGATAGTTATGTAATCATAACTTCTCCGTAGAATGAAATCAAAAGGATCCATAACTATTGTGTAATTTGTGGCAATTTATATGTTTATTTTTAAGCTTAAATGACTTACAAACTGGCTCTTAGTAAGAAAAGTACTGAAAGCATAAACTAAGGGCTGGACAGATAGCTTACTGGACTATGCACCTGCTTAGGCAAGCGCGGGGGGATGGATTTCGATCCCTGGCACCATATATTGTGCCGGCCTTGCCCCCGGGCACACTGGGCCACGACTGAGTCTAGGTGTGCAAGTACACACCTGTAATCCCAGTGCTGGGGAGGCTGAAAACAGGATAACTACTATGAGTTCGAGCTGCATAGTAAGACCCTGCACAAGATACAAAACGTAGCTATTGAATTTCTTTTTATTTTTTTAATTTTTTATTATTAATTAAATTAACAATGGTTGTATTACATATTTTCATCGGCTATTGAATTTCTATATGATGTATATGGTTCTTCTAACTTAAAGTTAATATGGAAAAAGAAAACAACTCTTCTATAGTTATTAAAATGGCTAACAAGTAATAATTAAATGAATTGTGTCAATCTTTCTAGAAACCAGGTTTGAGAAAGTAAAACTTAGAAAACAAAACAAAACAAAAAACTAATCAATATAAAATATTTCTAGTGACAATTATAAAGTTTAGTTGTCAGCCGCATTGTGTTTAACATGTAACAATGATTTTATGGATATGCAAGAAAACACTCTTAGGAAACATATTCAGAAGGATATAAGAACGAGGTGTCAAGACGGCAATAATTTATCTTTAATAGTTTAGTGTTCTGCATACATGCATGTGAGAGGAAAGACAGATGATGCCTTGGAGCGAAGGGCTAGACACGGGGAAGTCTACATGGACAATACTCCCCTGTGAACACTACTATTTCAAAGATTTTTCAGATTTGAAAAGTTATAGGATAGCAACTTGTAAATTAGTCTGATTGCTAATGAGTTCTGAGTGCTGAGAATTTTGAAAATCTTGGTTCTGAAGACTATAATAATCCTAGGATGTACAAAAGCTATGCTACTGCAGTTTTAGAAGAGTGGCAGTAAAGCTTCCTAGGACGATGTCCGTTAAGCAAAAAGAAGAACATGGTGGCAATTCAACAGGAAACTTAGATACTCTGCTTAAATGCAGTGTTTACATGACAGTGTTTAGGAATGAATTTGTAATGTGTGGGATATGTTACATATTTTTCTGTTCCATTTTGTTGTAGAAGTCAGTCATCTTGAAGACGACTAAAATTTGATATACTGAATGTGTGAATTTAAGACACTGTTAAGAAAAAAATGAATATTTAAATGTCTCAAAACATTTTGTTTCTGTATGTTTTCATTAGTTACATGGCATATAAATATATAAACATAGTTATATTAGAAATTCACATTAGCTGTTTAATGTGTTTGTAAGACGAACAAGTTACTCATGAAACCACAGCAAAAGAAACATAAGGAAGACCAGTATGACTAAATCTAATTAAGCTACAGATCCAAGTATATTGAAGCCATGAATAACTTATATCTGTTAGTCTTTCTTTCTTTCTTTCTTTCTTTCTTGCAATCTTGCATTAAATATATAGGTCAATTTTGAGAGTGATAAAGTTTTTTATGCTAATATTCTCAAATCATGAGTGATTACCTAGTCTATGGCTTTAGTAGATCCCCTTTAATAGGCGAGTCTCCTTTAATGTCCCCAATCCGTGATGTCTCCTGGATACTTTGTTTCTACAGGCTCTTAGCATACTGCTGTTGCTAAAACGGTATAAATCTTCGAGCTTCTTTGTTAGTTATTGCTGCTCTAGGGCACGTCGAGGATAGGGTGGTGGCAGGGTCGTGTTGCTGACCACAGAACTCTGTGGCTGGGCTAGAGAAGCGCACGTCCACAGCTCCTGAGGACAAGATGGGAGCACAGGTGAGGGTGTTCGGCTCCCGCTCCTATTCCAGGACAACACCTGCCAACCTAGGAAGCCAGACAGTTCTCCCATTTAGCAAGATTTACAGTTTAGAATGTCGCTGTTCTCCTTCTCACAGTCTCGCCCATTTTTCCTCAGCTTCTGTGTCAAAGGTATCCTCCGCTCCTCCTGAACTCCCTGAATTGTGAAGGGCCCAGTAGACATGGACAATCCAGAGAAGTGTTTGTCTCAGCTTCAAGACACTGCTGACCTTCCTGCACTTCTACACTCCGTGTTACTTGTCTCTTTTATTGAGACCTTGCCTTTACACTGATTTTTGGAGATTGGAGGACTAATCTACTCCCAGAAGGGAAACATAGACAAGTTTTATGCAATGTTTATTTTATAGCAACATTGATTAAATTCTATTATTATTATTATTATTATTATTATTATTATCATTATGTAGTTGGTGTAGTATCTCACTACATAGCTCATACTTGTAGTGATGCTTCTATATAAACCCAGTGCTGAGATTATAGGCATGTTCCACTAAACTCATTCTCGGTGCCTGCCTCGGCACTCAGGGGCATGGGGCAGGCATGGCATGTGGTCCAAGGGACTGAACCCTGCTCTCTGAGCTTACCTAAGCAGGTGCTTAGTCCGCTGAGCTGTCTCAGCAGACTTAAATTCAGTTATTGATGGTAATCATTTCACTTTTGATGAAATTTGTTATCCTCAGTTATATTATTTATTAATGATGATAGATTTTTGTCTTCACAATTTTTAGTTTTTTTTGTTTGTTATTTTATTATCATATAACACAAGGCTTCCCACACAGTGGAAACATAATAGGAGACATGTTTATTTTATTCTCAATATCTGATATAAAATTTTCCCTTTCTTTTTTTTTTTTCTTTTTCCGGAACCAGGGATCAAACTCAGGACTTTGCACTTGCCAGGCAGGCACTAGTGCCCTGAGCTATCTCCCTGGCTCCAAATTTTCCCTTTCAAAATGTGCTGTAGGATTTTTTCCATATTCCAACATTCCTAATGTTTCCTAGAAGTTTCGATTGTTTTTTCATCTTTAGTAGATGTAGAGTTACTGTGATTGAGTTCATGTCATACTTACCATAGTCAAGCTTACTTTATTCCTTAAATATTGTGGGCAATATTGATGTAGTTTTGAAAATTAAAATGTTAAACTGACCTTCTGTTATTTGAGTATGCTCAGTTGGTTTCATTGCATTTGTGCACACACACACACACACACACACACACACACACACACACTTCTTATTTTCAGAGCTTGACTATTTCTGTCTGGTGTTAGTGCATCAGCTGTGAAGACGAAGATTGTCACACAGTTCCTTGTATGATTTTGTTTTCAAGCGGTGGGACCAAAGTTGGACTGGGATCCCAGAAAGGCTGCATAAAAGTGAAATAATGCTTTTGTTACTACTTGCTTATAGATTTGGTAGCACCCACGAGTAAATTCAAGACAAGAGAACTTTCTATAGGATATTTTTATACTAAATTATTTTTTTCTCTTTGTTTCTGTTGATTTCTTTATGTTTAATTTGATAATTCTTCCAATATCTTGCAGCAGATATGAAAATCATTGAATTAATTTTTTTCTCTGCATTTTCTGGTGTCTTACTTTTCACTCGTTGCTGAGACAAATACCCGACACTCAAAATGAAGGAAGGATAGGTTTATTTAGCTCACATTTCGTGGAGGTTTCAGTCCATGTTCGGCTGGCCTAAGGCTGAGAGGGACAGAGCAAAGAGAATCCAGTTCATGGCAGCAGAACAGCAACAAAATGGTGGCAGAGGCAGCCAATCAATCAGGGCAGCAGAGCAGCAGCAACAGCTCAAGTCTGTCTCTCTGTCTCTCTTTATATTACATTCAGGCTTTCCGCCTCAGCCTCCGCCTTAGGCTACACCCATAATCCAGGAAGTACTTAGACCCATAATCCCATCAGTACTAAAACCCATCATCCCAGGGATTATGGATCAAGTCCCAAACTCTAGAAGTCCCTGCCCCCTGACTCATGAGGCTTTGGTGGAACAACCAAACATAAACCATAACAACTGGTATGAACTTGTAGTGACAATTTTGGCTACACTCCATGAGCTTTAGACATGTCAGACTTTCATTGTAACTTGTGCAAAAGTCTTTCTGTCTTTGGCACAGAACAAAATAAAACCTAGATCATAGGAAACAGGGAAGTCCATCTTTCATCAAAAAGAGAGAACTTAGGGGAAGGTAGAGGTGAGAGAAGGAAGGGAATGATAAGCGAATTGAGGTGTCTCAAGTGCAAAGCCAGCGCCCCACGAGGGTCCCATCACTCTTCACAGCAAATGCGCACTAATCAAAATAAGATCTAAAACCAGAAGAAGACTTCCAAAGTACTTCAAAAGTATAAAAGAAACTATACAAAAGCTTATCTTATTTCATTTTTTCAACTTTGGAGACTTTCTAATTTCTCTCCTTCTCTCTCCTTGCCTTCTTCGTTTTGCCCCATCATTTTCTTTCTTTGCTCATTACTATAGGCTAATCCAAGGTGGTTTTCCTACTGGACTGCATTCCCAGTCCCCCTTTTATATATTGCTTTGGGGCAGGTTTTAGCAAGTCACTAATTTTCCCAGGATGGTTCAAACTTGAGATTCTTATGTCTTAGCTCCTGAACTTGCTGGAATCACAGGCATGCACAACCGTTTTGCACTTGCTCATTTCTCTCTCTCTCTCTCTCTCTCTCTCTCTGTCTGTCTGTCTATCTGTCTGTCTGTCTGTCTGTTTGTCTCTCTCAGTATTTTATAGTTTAGCCTCTAACACATGCAAATTAAAACTACACTGAGACGCTATCTCACCCCAACGAAAATAAATGTCATCTCATCCCAGTAAAAATAACCGCACTGAATAAAAAAAGAAAGTAACAAAAAGTCCAGTAAATTTTGATGAGCATGTAGAGAAAAAAAACTGTTGATGAAAATATAAATACTTTATTTATACTTTATAGAATATCAAAATATATATGAATATCTACCAAAACACACACAAGTGAACTACTATATTCTCCAGGTTGTGGTTGCTCTGTTTATACCTAAAAGAATTAATGACATCAGCTTGTGGAGATGCCATATACCCTTGCTTGTTGAGACACAGTCCACAATAGTCCAGCTATGGTATTAGTCTCGGTGAGAGATAGGTGAGTTACAAAGAAAATGTGGTACGTATTCCCAAGAGAGTTTTATTCAGCTATGAAGAAACATGAAATTAGGTCATTTCCAGGAAAGTGAATAGAATCAGAGACCATCATATTAAGTGAAGGAAGCCAGACACAGACAGAAGAATACGTTTTCTATCATATGTAGAACTTAGATAAAAATAGGGTGGAAGCAACGGTAGACAGACAGACAGGCAAGAAGAATGGTAGAGAGAGAATGGAGAGTGGGTGTGATCAAAATACATATACCCACTTGACACCCACTGCTCTGTAAACCTAGCATGCGCTTAAAAGAGCTTAAGACACACGAGAAAAACCCCAGTACTATTATGCGAGCAGTGTAGATTCTTCTCTGGCCTCTGCCAGTTTTTTCTTTACATATTCCAAGATGGTATAATCAACTTCTCATACATTTCTGATTGTTTGAGTATTTTTTATGCAAAATAACCATGAAAACTTTTTCCTTAAAGTCACATTTTCTATCATTAGTATTGTTCATCCTATCTTTTATTTCCATTTGCTTCCTATTTTACTATATCACCACCCTTTGACTTTTATCTCTTCATAGCCTTAATAATGAATGGATATTTTTGGAAGCAGCTTATATATTTTTAATGCTCTCTGACCTCACTTATATTTCAATTGGAAAATGTAATGCTTAGATTTATCATAATGAGTAATAATTTGGATTAAAATGTTTTGTGTCCTTTTTTGTTTCTTTTGAGTCCCAGGTGCCCTCTGTGGTTTTCTTCTATATTTTCTGTCTTTGGGGCTCAATTAAATTCTTCTATTTTTCATTCCCCTTCTTTATGATGTGCTGCTGCTTTCTTAGCCATGTTTTTCTCAGCAGGTATGTCAAACCTCATCTGCAGTCATTGCGGGCTTCTGATGACTCAAACCCACGTTCCTCTCACCAGTTGTGTCTCTATCGTTAGGGGTCTATACGGCTATCAATCCTAGAAATGTCAGCCACTCCCAAAGTCAGCTTCCGGCCAATGCACTGACTGAAATGGCAAGAGTCAGAAACCCAGTCTCACCTACAGTCGGCCTAGTTCTGCCATCATTGCCCTGAGGAGTAACTGGGACATCAAGTGGTGCTTGCGTGGCTCGTGCAACTATATCTTCGATTTGGTTTTCTCTTCCTCTGTGAGGACTCCTCTCCTGAGTCCTCACAGGTTGCCACTAGCGTAACTTTGTTGATAATCACAGAACTCTTGCACAGAATTCCCACTGTAGGCCCTTTTTCTATGAATCAGATCTAAGACGATGTCTAAGCGTGCACATTCATTGCTCAATCTAAGGCTCTTAGTGTACTACTTATTTTAGAGTTTAAAATAATCTAGAATTTTAGGGGTCTTCCATTGTTGTTGTCTGTTTGTCTGTTTGTTTCTGTGGGGTCACCCCATGCAGCTCACATTCTTAGTGACGCTCCTGTTTTCAGCCTCCCCAGCACTGGGATGACAAGTACCCACCATGACACCCAGGCTCTGTCCCTTGCTTGGTGCACCCGGGGGCGGGGCCTGCACAAGGCGTGGTACCAGACAGTGAAGCCTGACCCCTGCACTTGCCCAAGCCGGTGCTTAGTGTGCTGAGCTATCTCCCCAGCACTTCAATTTTTAAAGGAAGTAATAATTTTGGATAGTGCTATGTAACTTCACAATGATCTCATTTTAAGTTAAGGGTTCGTGTGGTGTCGTATGATGTGTATAACCTAGGACAAGTTTACTGCGTGAACTGTTCCTTCTTTTGGTCTTCAGTTCGTTAGACGTATTAATCCTAAATCCTTTCATTCAGGTATACGCACTTCTTGATGTTCTGTTCCCTGTTTCACCAGCTATTGAAAAGAATCAGCCATTGAAAGAACTACTGACGTCTTCTTGAGCAGGCTACTTGTTCATGCTGCTTCTGCGATAGCTGACGCTTTGAACCAGACACGTGCTAGTACAACTATATCGCCGTGTTTATGCAGCCAATATGAATTCAGATTTGCTTTCCTCTTTCTCCTACCTGGCGAGGACCGTGGGCCCTCCAAATACCAGTTCAGTGCACGCAGTGAGGCTCATAACCCTGTCCATCTATCCAATGGGTACTGCGTGGCTGCTACTCTAGGGTTGCACGTCCACTCTAAGGCGCTATTTCATGTAGACTAAGGAATGGGAGGATGAAGAAAAGCCTTTGCTTCTGGTTTTGCCATTTTTTGTTCATATCATTGTTTGTTATTTTTTAAAAAAGTTCCATTTGTCAGTTCACGTTTGGAGTCCCCAGTGGTCACATTCAGCATAGGACGTTGGCACGTGTGCGGAGCATGCCTTGGTTCTTTTCGTGCGCAGTTCTCTATACCGTCTTCCCCACTCCTGGTCCTAATTTAGCCAGCTATATCCGATCAGTAGCGGCTGCTTTCAAGTGGGCCGCTTCTGAGTTAATCTGGGGGTTTTCTTTCCGCTTTGCCCAGTCACACAAGTGTAGCCATGGGCATGCGGAGTTCAGAGGCCTGGCTTCACAGCTCTTCACTTTATACAGTCGTGCTTATCTCTGAGCACTGGAGCTCCATCTAAACTTCTGTTAGGGGGAACGGTGTTCTTTGCGCAATAGTAGCCTTTCATATCACAGAACTTGTAGGTATCTGCCTAGAGTCCATTAGAGCAACTTCCATCTTTTCCACTTTATGAACGTGGCAGAGGGTACCAAGGACCACCCAACCCTGGAAATACCTCTGACATGTCCTGGCCCCAGGAGTCTGATGAGCCTGTTTCAAAGAGGCTATTCCGCTCGGGCCGCTCACTACTGCACATGCGTGATACTGCAGAGTAAGGAGGAGGTGGCGCCTGATCGGGCTATTAGGTTTTTATGTCCTGTGTCTTGTTATGAAGAATTCACTAAGAACAGGAGACTAAGGCCAGATTGACAAATGCCATATTAAAAAAAAAATACAAATAAACAAGAACTCTGTAAAATTTTGGTGAAGCAGGAACTGATGGTTATAAGGCACTAATTATGGACAATGAATTCTATAAAAATTAGGTTAAATATGAGAGTCATACTGAAGTGTTTGAGTTTTCAAAGGAACATGACAAATGAATTTGTAATGAAGTCCTGGAAAAGAAAAAATCAATATTTGGAGGTCTTTAAATATATAAAGGTTAGAAATGAGAGTAGGAACCTCATGAGAACCAAATAATGCCCACATTCTCAAATAATTGAGCATACTGAAGGAGATGAGAGAGTTAATAAACATTAATGTGCTGTGATATACTTTGAATTCTTTTTCTGTTTTTCCAATTGTTTTGCTTTAAAACTTGATGATATATAATTTTGATTAAAAAGGAGAAATAATCAGCTTACTTTCTATGCCAAGTGTTTTCTTATCTGGTTGCCATGACAATCTCCTTCAAGAGTTTTTTTTTTCAATTTGTGAATTTGTATTTCTTTTTTTATGTTATAAAAATGAGTTTTCCTGGGTAAGTAGTTTGTTTTCTTTATGCTTAAAGGATTTTTAAGAAAGAAGAAAGCTTTTATTTAAAGCCTCTGCATTCCAGAGTGTCATGTCTCCTTTAAAATTTAAAATGGAAAGGCTGACATCCTTTGTAAAAAAGGAAATGTATGTAAAGAATGAAGGTCTTCAGAGACTAAGGTTTTATGTCTTCCATATTGTAGGCAGTAATTGCATCATCTGTTATTCTGTGCACACAAAGACAGTTTGCTTTTTTGTTTTTTTACACTTGACTTTTGTCCCGTTATTCTAAACAATGGAATATTTTCCTAAATCTCTAATTCACTGGGTAAGGAGGCCTTTGAAGAAGAAATTTCTAAATTATGAGTTTGACGCCTGAAATTCCAGCTTCACCTTGCCTGTAGCAGTAAGTCGGGTACTGGAAAATCCTATGAGCACGAGTGAACTCTTGAATCCTATCTTTTCCAATGAGCCTGCTCAACCTTACACTTCTGCCCAATTTGAAAATAGTGCAGCTCTTTACATAGTCTTCTCTTCACTGAAACGTTTGAATTATTTTCTTAGGCTGTTTTTCTAAGCATTTCGTTTTTATTTTCTATGAACATGTAGCCCACAAAGCCAGCAAGTGTTTACTGGGTTTCTCTGGTGAAGAATGATGTGGCCTGCCTTCTTCCTGCCATGTTTAAACTCACTGAAACTTTCCAGAGAATCATGACATGTGCAGAAACGCCAACGGTGATTTTTATTGATCTTTGAATGCAAAAGGCTAGATCACAGCACACTAAATCGTTTCATCCAGATGTTCTCAAATTTACTGCCACCCCGACACGCTGAATCAGAAACTATTTTTTAAAATTATTTGTTTTAATTTAATGTGTGTGGTACAGGCTCTACAAGGTGTCCCTGCACAGGTGGGACTCATAGTGATTCTTTTGAACACGGGGATTATAGGTGCGCACCACCGCTCCCAGTGTCAGTCTGTGCCTGAGCCCCCTCTTGGAGCGCAGCTGGCACAGCAGGCCAGGGACTGAAGCCCAGCCCCTGTGCTCGGCCTAAGCAGGTGAGAATAGGAAACCTTTTGAGAAGATGTGGAAATATTTCAGGTCCTACAGCTGATGTTAATCATTGAGACAATAAATGTGCCACTTAGAGTTTACTGGGAATCACACTGCTGCCCAAGATAACGTTGGTGGAGGCAAAACTAAGAGAGAAATTCAAGTATCTGGTTAATATGTAGTATTTTCTTCTTTTAGTGTTGGTTCTGAAGGAGCAGCATAAATCATTCGAATTTTGGGGCCACGTGGTGTGATGAAAAAGGTTCACTGCTTATCTGGGTTTGTGTATCATGAAAATATGGAAACACGGGGGAGTCGTGCTTAGAACACAAATACCAGGTTTTACTATGAAAGAATTTAACTGAAAATGATTTTATGTCATATTGCATGAGATGTGTTTGAATTTCATTATGATTCTTTCTGGAATAATTTGTCCTACACAAATGAACAATTGTTATTATTGTTGGAATTGCCATTATTGTTACTTTATGCTGCCAGGACTTGAGCCCGCGGCCCTTGACCCGAAGTGTACTCCTCAGCCATTGTATGGCTTCCTGTGGGAGAATCTCTCTAGGAGGTTCATGGTGGCCTCAGCTTTGCAGCCGTCCTGCCTGTGCTTCTCAGAATGCTGGAACGGCAGGCACATGCCATGATGTCAGGGTAATTGGTTACCATTTTTATTAATAATTATCCCCTCTTGATAAATATATATGTCCCTTTCTTGTAAAGAGACATGATTGAAGGCTTTGAGTGCTACATGTAGATTGAGATGGGCTTCTTCGTACAGTGTCACATGTCCCCATTTTGACACCAGGCACCATGTGTCCTGCCATTTCTCTCCTGGATTCATTCTTTGTAGGCACCTGAGACAGCATTTGCTTGTTGCTAATTTTAGTGACTCAGACACACCAGGCAAAATAAAAGAAGATGTCAATTTAGTAAAACTTTTATAAGTTATTCCCCCAAATGAGATTAAAAAGGTAAAGGAAATGTATGAAAATCTTTGAAACTATGACGTCCAGCGAGAACCAGAACCACACTATTCTGATGACCACGTCAGTTCTCTAGCCGCCACTTTGTAATACTTACTTGAATTTTATAGGCATTAGGTAACATAATCTTCTTCTTCTTTTTTTTTTTTAAGATTTTTATTTATTTTTTCTTGTTTCAGAACCTTTGTTTGTTTATTCACTCATTTTTATGGCTGGCTCAGCCTGCCCCTAAGGCAGGGCTGGCACAGCATGTGGTGCCGGGGATCGAACCGCGGTCCCTGAAGCCGCCCAAGCTTTCCCAAGCAGGCGCTTTAGACCACTGAGCCATCCTGCCGGACCCTTCTTTTTTTTTTTTTTTTAACTAAAATTATACAGAAAAGCAAGTTTTAATGAAGCGAAACCCTACAAACCCGGTAGACATTTTTTAGAGGCAGGTTTCCAGTGTACACGCAGTTATTTCTATCAATGTTTATGATATTAGAAGCTCAAAAATATATCTACTACATATTATTTTCATGTATTACCATGGTAAGTTTCACAGGTTTTCTTGTTTCTCTTTTTGAACTCTTTAAAAATCTTTTGTTTTACTTTATTTGAATTTTCTCTATGATAAGAATGTATCAGGTTCATAACTTTCATTCAATTGACACAAAGAAGTAAAAATTGTGCATGTCACATATACACACATCAAAAAGTCTCATTGAATTAATAAACAAAACGAAGAATCCAGAACAGTGGTCTCAGACCTACTCAACAGGATTTTAGGGTTTAGCAAATAACAAGTAGTACGAAATTTCAGACCACAGCAGTGCTTATACCAAAATAATGATATATACAAGAGCACATATTGCCACATTTAAAAAGTATAAGCTACATAAACAAAGGCCTAAACATTAATACGAAAAACATTCAAAATCAAGAATCAGATTGGAGGCCAAATGATCAATTAAATACCTATTGTACAGAAATATCTATAACATAACACAAAACATGATATTTACTAACGAAGATTTCTTAGTTTTCTTGTATGTTTCTCTAGAATTAGAAAATCTATCATTTAACAATGGGAATGTGTGAGGTAGGGAGACATCTCCGTGACGCTTGTGCCTGCCTGGCAAGTGCACGTTTGTGAGTTCGAATCCTGGTCCCGAAAAAAAAAAAAGGAATGTGACTTAAGAGTTTTTCCTTAAAATAATTATAGAATTTGAGAATAATGTACTCGTGTTTATTTTATAGAGGTGCTCCAAATGTAAGATGTATCACGTAGAAGACCTTTTCTTTTTTTAGTACATGATTTCTCAAATGTCCCCACGTTCATATTGATACAGACTTTGACAGTATATATACATTGAATTCTTCTTTCTTTATTTATTTTTTCTATTATGGCTGGCTCAGCCTGCCCTGGAGGTAGGGCTGGCACAGCATGGGGTACCCGGGACGTGAACCTGCGGTGCCACTCTGTCAAGATGTTCTACTCCTGGATTAACTGCATGAGTCTTGCCTCTAGCCTCACTGCAGGGAGCTCTGCCACTGGGTTCCACACTAGGCCAGCTAAATGGTTGTTATCTTAGTTGACTAAATTGACTAAATTGTGGAGTACTTTGTTATGTACCAAAACATGACTCACACACCTTTAGAAATAAATTCATATTTATCTCCAAGTATTAATCCTTCCTTTCATTAGTAGATTCAATCTCCTGAACAATTACTTCTTTAGAGTGCCACCTTGGGCTCCAATCCTTTAATATATAAAACTTTAGTGTGTGTGTGTGTGTGTGTGTGTGTGTGTTTTATGAGGATTTCATGTGCAAGTTAAGGTTATAATAACCTGTGTCACATATAAAATGAAAGGTAATATATTCCTTTGAATTTTGATATTTTTGCTTGTAAAACCATAAAAATAACGGTGAATTTGAAACTTCGCAAAATTTTTCTTCTCTATGGCTACAGATATTTCAGTTGTGAAGCTTAAGATATAGTAATTTATAAGAAGGGATATATATATACACATATATATATATACATATGTATATATATGTGTGTATATATATATTTAGTGTAGATCTACAGGGTGTTCAGGGTCTCACTACTAGATTGGACTTGAAGTGATATGCCTGTTTACAGCCTCCCAAGAGCTGAGATTTCAGGTGTGTGCCACCACACCCAGTCTCAACTGCCATCTCAGGGTGTCCCATGGGTTGGGGCCGGCATGGAAGGCCCAGGAATCAAATGCCAGGCCCCTTTGCTTGCTCGCAGGTGCTTTAATATGCTGAGCTATTTGGCTAGCCCTCCAATTGCTGCTTTGTATCTTTCTTGCACATCTTAAATC